>VXBP01000808.1:0-71855 GCA_013400115.1 Rhinopomastus cyanomelas | reverse complement strand
CTGCCCTGGTGCATCATCCCTGGCTTGTTCCAGGGCAAGTTGAGGGCCCTCATTGGCTCTCCATCCCTCTGCTGCTGGTACACTGCCCCAGTGTTTGTCATCAGCCAGCAGGAGACTATTTACCCCTTCCCCCTTCAAATCCATTTTAAAGCCCTATCGATGAGCCCTGCCAATTCCTGCCCCAGGATTCTCTTCCCCCTCTGTGACAAGTGCATCCCAATGGTAGCCTCTCGCTGCACCCAGCGTGGAACATGAGATTAGCAGTGACCTTGGTCTCCATAGGAGCCAGTCTAAGCAGGGAGTTAGGAGAGACTGAGCTGGAAAGTGAAATCACTGACCAGAATTAGTTCTGTTCTAACTCAAGCCAGGCAGGACAAGCGAAAGCAGGACTTCCCCAGTCAGTGATGGAAATCTACATAACCAACATGATGTGTAAGAAGGAGGAAACCACACTGATTAAAAAAAGAAAAATAATAAAAAAGATGTATAAGAAAACACTATATGACCTCAGACTCCTCAAGCTGCTCCCTTCTGGATTATGAAGCTGGTATAAAATACTTCTGCTGTAACAGGCACGGAAATCATTTGAGCTATATGTAGCACAAGGGTTTAAGCTCATCCTTTCAGATTTTTAGAGGGTCCATCTAACAGGAAACACTGGTAAAGGAAGAAACCTTTCAAATATGTAAATATACCTACAGGAAGGGTTAAAAAATTAGTAGATGTTGCTCTAGGGAACACTGTTTAGTGGGCAGAGTGGGGTTGGGTTGATGGTTGGACTAGATGGTTTTGGAGGTCTCTTCCTGATTTATGATTCTGTTGATTCTGTTCTGTGAGTCTGTGAAACTTCATTGTTTTTCTCTGACCTCAAACCTTTTCTGTCTCACAGTGCAGCAACAACCAATTCATCAACATCAGACACAATGGGAGCACCTGAAAACTGCAGAAGATGCTATCTCTGGGCAGTTACTCTGGAGAGATGTAAAAAAACCCCCAAACCCTGATGATACCACACAGCTACTGCCTTGTCCTTTTGGCTCTAGGTTGATTCCCATCAATTCATGCTGCCTTTTGGGTAGCTGCTGACATGGCTTGGTTCTTCTTCCAGTTAATGAAAGTAGTCATAGTTCTTCTACCATCTTCCGCTCCAGCTTTAATGGATGGGCAATTGCAAAAAGATTTAATACAAAATCTAAAATTTATCATGGTTTTCTGTGCTGTTAACTGTTTGTACTATAAAAGAAGTTCTAGTTCTGAAAGATGTGGATCAGCAGAAAGCTTGGGGAAGTAGCTGTAGATAGGCTAGATATTTTTCACTGAAAGAGCAGTCAGGAATTGGGACAGACTGCCCAGGGAGGGGATGCAGTCACCATCTTTGGAGGTGTTTAAACATCATCTAGATGTGGTTCTTAGAGATCAGGTCTGGTAGTGAACTTGATAAAGTAGGGTTAATGGTTAGACTTGATGATCTCAAGGCTCTTTTCCAACCTGAACAATTATATGATTCTATCATAAACAATTTATCCATGTTTGAGGTGTGTCTTCAACTATCAGTTTTTGTCACGAAGCAGAAATGACTTAAAGCAAAGCCTTGTTTCCCTTTGTCTCACCAGCCCAGGTCAGTAAATCGGTGTTGTTTTGTGCGTGAGCCCTTCCTAACCAACAGTGCACGATACCCTGTAGGAAGTCTGTAGAGTAATCCATGATCCTACAACATCTCAAGACTGAAATTTTTAGCAGGAAACACTCCAAGTGGTTTGAATTTGTGAACTGATTTTTTTCCTCAGTCTTTAACTTTGAAGATTGAAGCCACTTTCCAGAGTGACTCCTGCAGTTATGCTGTTTGGGGTTCTTTTTCTTATCTGAAAGGAATTTTTATGAGTGTCACCTGTTCTGCCTGTTCTCTCTTTGCAGATGTGTGTTTACTTTTATAACACAATCAGTTCAACTTTGTAAGGTGAGCTGAGATCTTTTAAGATCTCAAAAGAAAACCAAAATAAATAAGAAAGTCCAGAATAAGGGTGCCAATGACAACCTTGAATCAATTCTCAAAGAGAAATAACATAAAGAGGTCCTAGGGTACAGAAAGTTTTAGAGTCAATTTTAAACTTATTTAAGCATCAAATCCAAAGAGCATTAACTACGTAACCTACCCACTCTCAGGAACCTCAGCCCTTGCCTGCAGAGCTGCTCCTAACAGCTTACCTCCTGTGTGAGCATCACTGTAGGTTCTCAAAACGAGAGTCCCTCAAGAACAGCTGGCTGAACTCTGTCTGCCTATACTCTCAGCCTGTGCTCTTGGCTCTTCTAGAGTTCTGCACCTAGAGAACCATAGAATCATTGGGGTTGGGAAGGACCCTTGAGATCAGTAAATCCAACCATACCAAGGTCACCACTAAACGGGATTTCTAAGCAGCACATCTAAATGATCTTTGAACACCTCCAGAGACACTGACTCAACCCCCATCCTGGGCAGCCTATTCCAACCCCTGACCACTCTTTCAGTGAAGAAATTTCTCTCATTATCCAGCCAAACCCTCCCCTGGTGCTGCTTGAGGGCCTCCTCTCTTGTTCTATCACTCGTTACCTGTGAGAAGAGACCAGAACCCACCTCTCTACAATGTCCCTTCACGTAGTTGCAAAGGGCAATAAGGTCTCCCCTTAGCCTCCTCTTTCTCAAACTAAACAGCTTCAATTCCCTCAGCCATTCCTCATCAGACTAGTTATCTAGGCCCTTCACCAGATCCATATGGTGTCCACCACATGGACAGCAACCCTTACCCTCAAAATGTCGCATAAATTATCACAGAACCACAGGAAGGAACCTGTGGAGATCATCTAGTCCAATCTCAAATTATCTTCTTCTCTGTCAAATAATCCAGTGCTCAGGAAGAAGATAAACAGATCTTGCTCAGATATGTGGTTTCAAGACCGTGACAAAACAGGGACTTATATGAAATGGCCTCAGCTTGCTTCAGGGGAAGATTAAGTGGGACCTTAGACAAAAACTTCTTCACAGAAAGGGTCATCAGGCTTTGGAACAGTCTGCTCAGGGAGGGGGTTGAATCAACATCCTTGGATATATTTCACAGTCACGTAGATCTATAGCTTTGGGAAAGAGTTTAGTGGTGGCCTTGGGGCAGTTGAGTTAATGGTTGGACTTAGATCTTGAAGATCTTTTCCAATATAAACAATTCTATTTTTCTATTTGCAGAAGTGATTTAATAAGAATAAGCAGCAGGTCACCACGATGGCTATTTGGATTTAGGTAGCTGTGTGTCCCTTCAGCAGTCTCTGTCCAAAGCTAACTCGCTCATACCCCCCACAGCTCATTCCTCTGGAGAGGTCTAGAAACTGTAGCCACTTATATTTTTAAATCCCTGTAAATCTGTTTCTCTATTAAGGTGTGGTCTGTATTAGCAATGCTGACACGGACGTTCCAGTGAGCAGAGGACAGCGGGACCTGTTGCAAAGGTCTCACTATAGGATCGTGAGCAGTCATTGAACGGAAGGGCTGGACTCTTGGCCTCCAGCCTTTCAGGAGGAAGCCCAAATATCTCAGCTAGAGGTTTTCTTTCCTTCTACGTGCCCCTTTCACTATAGCATGGGGCAAAACATTTGCACTGCCAATGTATTAATAACATTATCCTCTCTTATTTTCCAATTCAGAGAGGAGGAGATGGAAGAAAAGACACAAATAAAACTTGAAGAATTCTGAAAATGGCATCTTGATCAACAGGGTTATGGCTACCATGCTGGCTTTGACAAGAAATTGTCCTTCATAGAATCCATGAATCTGTGGTTCTATCCATCCTGTGCAGCTGCCTGGGTGGGATAAGGCAGACGTGTTAGATTCCGTTGAAAACACAGAGAAATTCCATTCTGGAATGGCCAAAAGCTTCATCCTCAATATCAGAGAAGTCAAATCCACTTGGTTTTTCATGTCAAAAATGTATTTGACCAGAAATCAAATCCAGGTACATAGAAATGTCAGAGAAAGAAGCTAAGCGAAACAAACATGACTGCTCTGCACTAAAAAAGAATCAGTCGTATGTCTCCTTCACAGCTCCACCTTTACCCTCTCGTGAACAAGATTTGTCCTCCCGATCATGTGGCTCAGCTGACACCTTCCAGAGGACAAATGCAATGAACTTGAAAATGGAGTTTGTTTGTTTCTCAGGAATTAACATGACTGCTTGGCTTCTATCCAAATCCCATTTCACTGTCAATGCGGTTTCAATTTTTAAGGTTTTTTTTTAATAACAGACACATGAAATTAATAGGTATTCTCCTTCCCAGTCCTTAATTTAAATCCTTCACATCCAGAAGAAAATAGAAGAATATTTTCAAAAGACAATTAGCATGAAGTAACACAATACTTGCTCCTTGTCTTTTCTTCATTGTTTGAATGTCTTTGAAAGAACCTCATTGATACAAGTTCATTGGGTTCAACACAAGGGTTCTACTGATCTACAAAAGCTGCCAACCCTACCCAATATTTACGTGTGACCTGGGCACTGTCTACTGTCTTTATTGGTACAGATAAAGTCCATCATATTGGAAGGAAATAGCTCCATAAACTGATTGCATGGAAAACAAAGTGATTCTTCAAAGGACAACTCCTCCTCCTTCCTGGCCTGGGAAGTGTTACCGTACCCATTAGTGGTGGCTTCTCTGCTGGAAACAGTGGTTGCTTCCAGCTGTTGAATTTTGGTAGCGATTTTAGAGAGCAGTTGCACAAGTTTGCCCTGGTATTTCAGGCTTGTGAAGTGTTCCAAAGTTCTGCTCACGGTCAATATACTCTGAGCTTCACTTGTCAAATCTCAGGCTTTCTTTTCAGAAGATTTGCAGAGCAGTGGATTCAGTAGGTTGCAGCTTCTTTGCAGCCATCAGCTGGACATTCAGCCTTGGCCTTTCAGCTTTGGGTTGTTTTGCGGGAATTTTTTGCCTCCTTTGATAGATTTGGGTTAGTTGGTGGGGATTTTTTCTCCCTTTTATAGGTTTGGGTTGTTTGGGGGGGAAGTGTTTGCCTCCTTTGTTAAGTTTGAGTTGTTTGTAGGGGGAGTTGCCTACTTTGATAGATTTGGATTGTTTTCGGTGGGGTTCATCCTTTGAGTTTTGAGTTGCATCCTTTGTTAGTTCTGGGTTGTTTAGGAGGGAGGTATTTGCCTCCTTTGACAGGTTTGTGCTATTTGGGGGGGGGGGGGGTGCCTCCTTTAATAGTTTTGGGTTGTCTGAGGGTTTTGCCCACTCACACTGTGGTATCTTTTTCCATCCTCTTTGAACCAGACCCTCAAAACACCTTCCCAAATATTTCACTACCGTATTCCCCGGCTGCCTCTTTGCACCCTGCTCTCAGTTGGAAGGTGTTCAAGACCAGCTCAGATTTATCCCAAAATATTTGCAGTGTGTTTCAGATAAGGGGTGATAAACTTTTAACTGACTTTGCATCCAGCATTTCCTTTCGCTTCAGTTATCCTCTCCCTCCCTCTCCACTCTCCCACTCCTGCAGCCCGATGTGTGCCACGGCTCTGTACCTGCAGTGGAGCAGCCTTAGACAGCAAAGCCTCACCAGCTACTTGTGAGCTGTGACCGACTTCTGAGGGCAGCCCTTTCCTCTGCTGCTGTTTATAGGTGACACAGGAGCTCTGCCTGGCCCTGCCGTTTGTGTCATTGACTTAAAGCTGGCAGCAAGGGCACAGGACCATGGCATTCATCAGCGTTTTGATACCCTGCTTTGTGATGGGCACTGATACCACTTTCTCCTGTCGGAATACTGAGGATTTCACGGGCGCCAGTTCTCCAGGGGACTTTGTTATTGGAGGGTTGTTTGCAGTTCACAGCAAAATGCTGCGGCCAGAAGAATACCCCATCAAACCAATCATTCAGAACTGCGCCGGGTGAGTACTGCTGGACACTGCATGCTTGGCAAGGACGAGATCGCCGGCATCAGGCGTGAGCCTCCTGTATTACAAAATCAACATTCCTTCATCGTGTCTTTCTGAGACCTTAAGCATCATGTAAATGACATGTCAATCAGTACAGGGTGACAAAGCGTGGCAAAGCTACGGTAAAAAATACTGTGGCTGCCTAAGGGGAGGAATGAGCATCTGATCCTGTTTCAATCTTCCTATTTAATTCAACAGCTCTGGAACAATAATTTCATTTCCACTCCCTGTGAGGGTGCTGAGGCCCAGGGAGACTGTGGCTGCTCCATCCCTGGAAGTGTTCAAGGCCAGGTTGGATGGGGGCCTAAGCAACCTGCCCTGGTGAGAGGCATCGCTGCCCACGGCAGGGAGGCTGGGACTGGGTGAGCTCTGAGGTCCCTTCCTACCTAAGCCACTCTTTGAGATACATTTGTGGCTACATGTCTGAAGGACTCTGCTGTGTTATGAGGTTGCACCTACATGATCTGAGCACAGGCACATACTGAAGTGCATCTCCCACCTCACAGGGCAGGTCTGCTGTAATCTGGGATAGGACTTTGCCGACTAGACTGTGATTATTGTTATAATTACAGTAATGATTACTTTTTGTGTTATAATCATGACATTATGTTATAGGATTGGTTAATATATAAACACTGCATCATGTCTGCAATCTGGTTTGGTTCTGAGCTCCCCAGTTCAAGAGGGACAGGGAGCTACTGGAGAGAGGCCAGTGCAGACACTGAGACGATCAGGGGGCTGGATCATCTTCATTGTGAGGAGAGGCTGAGAGGCTAAGGCTGTTCCACCTGAAGAAGAGGAGACTAAGGGGAGATCTCATCAATACTTAGAAATACCTAAAGGATGAGTTGTCAGGGTGATGGGACCAGGCTCTTCTCGATGGTGCCCAATGATAGGACAAGGGGCAATGGGCATAAATTGGAACATTGGAGAGTGAGTTTGAACAGAAGAAAAATCTTTTTCGTGGTGACAGAGCCCTGGAGCAGGCTGCTCAGAGAGGCTGTTGAGTCTCTGTCTCTGGAGGCATTCAAAACCCACATGGATGTGTTTCTGTGTGATCTGCTCTAGGAGAACCTGTTCTGCAGTGGGGCTGGACTGCATGATCCCCAGATGTCTCTTCCAACTCCCCACTCTATGGTTCATATTGTGCATCAGAATGTTGATTTCGCTGACTCCAAAATCCAACTGTGTTTTAAACATCCATTGTCTGGAAAGAATGCAAAAGAAACCTAGTGAAGAACTTAATTTGAAGTATCTTTAATGCTTCCTAACCCTAGAAATGCCAAACACACATTTCCTTCATTTTAATACAGCTGCAAACTTTCAAATTTCATTTGAGTTCTGCATGTAGCTCAACCCCCATCTGAACCTAATAATCCCCTGGGCATGCAGGTATTCACCTGGATTGATTTCAAACTGATTACAAAGTTTAGAATTTGTCATCCCTCCATTATTTTCCTGCAAACTCATAAGTTGTCTCAGATCTACTTGAAATGTCATTTAGTTGGCAAGATGTGTCCACTTTAGAGAAGGATGGACAGACATTTCATACTAGAACTGTTGTGATTAAACAGCAGGATATCCAGGGGAGACAGCTTTAGATATGATTTTAAGAACATCAATGCATCCACGAGATCTCAACCTCAATATTCTGAAATATTTTGTCCTTTCTTTTCTTTTTTTCATACTTAGAGTAAAACTAAAATTAATTGTGTAGTATCTGCTTGTTGGCTGCTTTTGGGTTTGTTGGTTGGGTTTTTTTTTTCAGAAAAACACTTCTCTTCAGGTATATGTATTCAGGTATATCTATTTTTTAAGTTGCATGTTTATTTTTCTTGATCTCCCATTGAGGAGAGACAAAAATACAGTTTCCAATCTTTCATACACTAAAACCCAGAGAAATCATCCCAAACTACCATATAATCATAGACTGTATTGGGTTGGAAAGATGCCTCCAAAGGGCATCTAGTCCACCTTCCTACAACAAGCAGGGACATCTCCGACAAGAACAGCCTGACCTTGAATGGCTCCGGGGATGAGGCCTGCACCACCTCTCTGGGCAGCCTGTTCCAGGGATCCAACACTCTCAGATTAAATAACTTTTTTTCTGATATCTGAGCTAAATCCACTCTTTTCTAGCTTCAAACCATGATCCCTCGTCCTATTGTTCCTTGCCCTTGTGAACAGTCTTCCCCCTTCTGATAGCCCCTTTCAGGGACTGGAAGGTCACTAGAAGGTCCCCCCAGAGTCTTCTCCATCACCTCTTTTCAGTAGCTGTCAGGTTCTAACAGTTATGCTCTAAGTGGACTTTGCTGCAGACCTGTTCCCAGAAATGTTTTACTAAAATAAACCACCTGTGTTTCCTGATAGCTTTGAAATTCAGATTTTTCTCCAGACACTCGCCATGATACACGCTATTGAAATGATCAACAACTCCTCACTCTTACCTGGACTCACTCTGGGCTACGAAATCTATGACACGTGTGCAGACGTTACCAAAGCCATGGCGGCTGCCCTCAGGATCCTGGCTCGATTCAATTCTTCTGAGGATGTTGTGGAGTTCAAGTGCAACTACTCAGACTATGTCCCCAGAATTAAGGCAGTCACTGGAGCCAGCTATTCTGAGGTATCAATGGCTGTTTCGAGGCTGCTGGCTTTGCAGCTAATCCCACAGGTAGGTTTGATGGAAATGTTTCCCTTGGGGTGGAGGTCACATTTACCGTGCTTAGAATGAATCACAGAAATCACAGAGTCACGGAACATTAGGGATTGGAAGGGACCTCGAAAGATCATCTAGTCCAATCCCCCCACCACAGCAGGATCACCTAGACTAAGTCACACAGGAACATATCCTGGTGGGTTTGTGGCGCTGGTCACGGGATTGCAGAAGTCACAATTTTTCTACAGTGCAGAATTTTTCTCAACCTAAGAACATGAAAAGGGAAAGAATTCCACTGCAGACAGAGGCTTGACTCACTGACAGAATCATAGAATCACAGGTTTAGATTGGAAGAGACCTCAGAGATCATCCAGTCCCAACCTCCATGCCATGGGCAGTGACACCTCTCACTTGGGAAGACTGCCTAGAGCGCCATCCAACCTGGCCTCGAACACTTCCAGGGATGGAGCACACAGCCTTCCTGTGGGCAACCTGTTCCAGCACCCTCACAGTGAAGATCTTCCTCCTTACATCTAACCCAAATCCACCCTCTTTCAGTTTAAAACTATTAGTCATTGTCATATCATTACTAGCCTCTGTTAAAAGGTCTTCTCCAGCTTTCTTGTAGGCCTCTTTCACATACTGGAAGACCACAGCAAGGTGTCACCAGAGCTGTCTTTTCTGAAGGCATGCTCCTAAGCAGAAGCAGTAGGTGCCGTTTAATATGCCCAAGGCAAAAGCCCCTGAGTGCTCTATCAGGATGATGCTGAGCCCTTGTCATCCTGGCAGCACCTTCCATCAGCACTGCACGGCTGTGCCAGTTACTCCATGTACCCAGGATGACACTCCAGGATTTTGTTCAAGTCACAGAGTTACACCAAATAAAATTTGGCCAGAAACCTGGAACTTCTTTCCTGCCTGAGAGACTGAGAGAAGTGTTGGACTCTAAGTATGGATGGGGAAGTGAGGAATATGGCTCTAAACTGGTTTTATTCTTTAAGCAGTTGAAGCAGAAAAATAATACAACTCTCTAGATCCGGACGGTTCCTTCTCAAAGCATCCTTCTCTATTTCTTGGGCACCTCAATACAAGGAGGACACTGAGAAACTGTGGTGGGTCCAGAGAAGCGCAACTAAAGCTGATGAAGGGCCTAGAGGACAGGTCTGATAGGGAGAGACTGAGGGAACTCGTGCTGGTTAGTCTGGAGAAAAGGAGGTTGAGGGGAGACCTTATTGCTCTTTACAGCTAACTGAAAGGAGAGTTGTAGAGAGGTGGGGGTCAGTCTCTTCTCCCAAGTCACTGGCGATAGGACAAGAGGAAATGGCCACAGGTTGTGCTAAGGGAGGATTAGGTTAGACATCAAGGAAAATATCTTCCCTGACAGTGGTCACGGGTTTGAACAAGCTGCCCAGTGGGAGCTGTCCCTGGAAGGGTTCAAAAAACCAGTAGATGTGGCCCTGGGGAACAGGGTTCAGTGGGCTGGGTGAAGTTGGGTTGCTGGTTGGACTGGATGATCTTGCAGGTCTCTTTAGACCTTAATGATTCTGTGATTCTGACCTCTCTAGGGCTCACACAGTCCTACATTGCACTTAGTCCAGCACTTACAGTTCTATTTTTACAATTGCAAAAGATTTGGGTGAAGGCCAGGGCCAACAAGCCAACAGGAGGTCCACTTCCACACCATCCTGTTGTAAGTTTGACATCCACTTTCCTGGGCTGGGCAATTTGATATAAACTTCCTCACTGCAGCGTAGCAGCAGAGCAAGCAACCCCTTGGAAGAGACATGGAATCTGAACCTAAACACAGCTTCTCACTGAACCTTGACCCCTACGACGGTGTGACCTCCAGCTCCACTGGAGGAACAGTTGTAACTACGAACATGAAAATGCCTCGTGTTTGGACATAAGCAAAAGGCAAGGGATGAGAGAAGTCTGGATTTGGGATATGCAGGTGGAAAAGGCCGCCCAGCAGATCTTTCTCATCTATAGTGTCTGTAATCATCTGACACCCGCACAACTTGATGTCCCCTCCAGCCAGACCAGTGTCACAGTGGAAATTTTAGATTAGATGTTAAGTCATGTAGAAAATATAAAAAGCTCCTGCAAACTACTATAAAAGTGTTAAAACTAGAGAGATTGAAATAACAATGTTCTGCTCACATTTTTCCAAATAGTACCACGAGAAAAAAGGGTTAAATATTTTATATGAAGGAATTACACTGTCTGCAGTGTTGGCTACCATTTTTCTCTGGAATTTCTTTTAACAGACTTCATGATCCATTTAAAATATTAAAAAATCTTGGAGAGAAAATACACCCCTGACTCAACCAGACTGCAATACATGAGTCCTAGCAATTTGAATAGTAACTCAAAAGAGCAGTTCATGCTATTAACTATTAACACTTGAAATATTGTTTTGAGTGGTGTGTTGATGGTATCTGAACAGAGTAACCCAAATTCTTCTACCAGTGTAACTATCATATCCATTTTGAAAGGTTTTATTCCTGACCTTCCCTGAAGGAATTGTGTGGATGAGGATGGGAATAGTGGAACTGGTACTGGGTATGAGCCTGCATCCCAGGAGCAGGGTGAGGAACCCTTCCCCAGTTGGCTATGCCCTGTTGATGCTTACCTGCACAAGGAAGGATCCTGGGTCAGGCTGGATGAAAGAGCAATCATGGCAGTTTGGATCTCTTGGTGTTCTTTGAAGGGGACAGCCCCCATAATGTCGTTGTTCACTCTTCCTAGGTCAGTCCTGCATCATCAGCTGAAATCCTCAGTGACAAAATCCGGTTTCCTTCTTTCTTCAGGACTATCCCCAGTGATTTTCATCAGACAAGAGCAATGGCCCACTTGATTTGTGAGTCTGGGTGGAACTGGATTGGAGTAATCGCCACTGATGATGACAATGGGCGGTTTGCTCTGGAAAGCTTTGGGGTCCAGGCCATGGCAAACAATGTCTGCATCGCTTTTAAAGAGCTGCTGCCTGCCTACCTCTCTGACAACACCTTCCACACCAAAGTGGACCATGCCATTGAGAAGATTGTCAAGGAAACCAGAGTAAATGTTATTGTTGTCTTTATGAGACAGATCCATGTGCTCAAGCTGTTTAAGAAGGCGATCGAGCAGAACGTCAATAAAATCTGGATTGCAAGTGACAACTGGGCAGCTGCAGTCAAAATCAGTGCAATTCCCAACATCAGACAACTGGGAACCATCGTGGGATTTGGATTTAAGAGTGGAGACATCTCCACATTCCAAGACTTTCTGAGAAACCTCCATAAAAAGCCCATTGAGAAGAACAAGTTCTTACTCGAGTATATAATGCTCTTGTCAGTCTGTGCACACCTGGAATACCACGATTTTCAAATGTGCATTTCGAACCAGTCCCAAGATGACCTACTGCAAAATGCTGGCAATAAACCCCAGATCTGGAGAGACGATTTTTTGAATTCTAACATTGAACCCGGCTTTATCCACAGCACTAGACTTGCAGTCTACGCTATTGCTCATGCCATCAAGGGACAATGCAAGCACAGAAACTGCAAAGATCCCTCTGCTGTCGCCCCCTGGGAGGTATGTTGTTAACTCTTTCCTTTCTCCTCCTCCATGAGTACAACAGCAATGGCTGTGCACGAGTGATGTTTAGCTGTCGAGCTTCAGTAGCTACCCTAACACTTTCTTCATCTTCGAAGAGCATGGAGGAGGCACTGGCTTGGGTACAGGCTCAGTGCAGGAACACCTCATTACCTACTTCTGTGGGATAGAATAGTGCATAGAAAATCTGCAGTTGACACATCAGCTATTCAACTAGTGGTTGGTTCTGTTGCTGCAAACCACGGTAACACACAGCAATGAGTGCTCTTGAGAGGCAGGGATGTCGCAGAATTGGAACTTTAATCAATGAGTTTCAGCTTCCTTTTCCCTCTCTCTCTCACCATGGTTTCTATTTTCACAGAATCACAGACTGGTTTAGGCTGGAAGGGACCTCAAAGATCATCTAGTTCCAACCCCCTGCCATGGGTGGGGACACCCCTCACTAGAATCCTAAACTTAAATCTTTAAATCCTAAAGCAGTTTTTCTAGTTCCTCTTCTCATCACATCTCAGAGGTTGCTCACTTCCAACTTTGTCATTGTTCCTACTTCTTGAAGACTGCAAATGCATCGTTAAAGAGTTCATTTCTAACTGTCCCATTCCCTACAAATATTATTGCTATCAGCTATCATGATCTGATCTTCCTGGAGGTGCTCTCACCAACAAGTTTTGATATGATCCAGAAATATGAGGTTTTGCTTCTTTTTCCTTCTTCCAAAGCAACCCCCAGCCTCCTCTCCCTTGCTTTTCCACTCCAGGCCCATTTCACCCCAAACAACAGTAGAGTTTTTCCTTCTGTTCTGCCCTTCCCTCTTCATCAAATCTTGCTCTTGCTGATTATGGTCACTACTGTTTTCCTCCTGAAGGCCTCAACATGCTCTTACAAGTTTGTTTCCAAACCTGTTGATGACTGCACTGTGCTTCCAGGCCTGTTGATAAAGGATGAACACCATGAACTGAAGCACATCACAAAGTTCCTATCTTTCCATTGTGTTTGTTTTGCCAGATGTATTTTGAGCTATTTTTCTCTATAATGAATCTGTACTTGAAAGTGAAAATGCAACAGGCTCTTCCACTGTCTGATCCTGGTTTATACTGAAGTGCTGAGTAGTAAAATTAGACAGAACCTTTAAAATGAGTGAGGTAATTGTTGTCAAAGTCTGCTGGTAGGAAAAGAGGAGATAAAATCAGACAAGCAAACCCGACCTGACCTTTTACCCAATTGCTCAGAACTGTTCACTTTTACACACTTTTACTCAGAGGATTAAACAAAAGTTCATTTGGAAGTCAACCACTGACTTGCTCTGACCTCTTACCCTGGGTCAGGTCAAACCAAGATAAGGGAATTAGGAAAAAAACAAACAAACAACAAAACAAACAACAACTGCTCCCCCCAAAAAATACCAACCAACCATTAAAAAAGGAATCCCAAACTTTCCACCGGTAACAATCAGGTTCTTACATGGTGCAATGCAAATGGAACAAATTCAGGGCTTCTCTATAGGAGATTCAAGTGTCACAGAATCACAGAATGTCAGGGATTGAAAAGAGCATCTAGTCCAAGCCCCCTGCCAGAGCTGCAATTACCTCGTTGCTGAATTAAACCCCAAAGGACTCAAATTAAAAGTCCAGCTCAGAGAACAAGCACTCATAACAAAACCTGAGACAGCGATTCTTCCCATGCTGTTCTCATAAAACATTTCCTCTACACAAAATTTAAACCCTCTAGAAATGGATAGATATATAAATAGATATATATGTAGGTAAAACTTAGGATATCGCTAAAGATGATAACCAGGTGGATATGATCCAACCAGTGGTACTGAGGGAGCTGGAGGAAGCACTCACCACGCCACTCTCCGTTATTTACAAACACTCCTGGCTAACCAGGGAGGTCCCAGCTGTGACACCTATTTACAAGAAGGGCTGGCAACAAGATCCTGGGATCAACAAGTCCTGTCAGGCTGACCTCAATACGAGGAAAGCTTACAGAGCAGGTCATCCCAAGTGTCATCGTACAGCACATACAGGATAACCAGGGGATCAGCACCACTCAGCAGTGGTTTGTGAAAGGCAGGTCCTGACTCACTAACCTGCTCTCCTTCTACAGCAAGGGGACCCACTCAATGGATGAGGGAAGGACTGTGGACATTATCTTCTTAGTCTTCAGTTTGTCACTGTGTCTCGCAGCAGAAGCTCATGCCATAAGGTTTGATTAAGTCCACACTGCATTGGGTCAAAAGCTGGCTGGATGGCCAGCGCCAAATGCTGGTGGGGAATGGAGTTAAATCTGGCTGGGGGCTGGTCACATGTGGTTTTCCCAAGGGTCCGTGTTGCTCTCTTTAACATCTTTATTAATAGTCTGGATGAGAGGATTATGTGCACACTCAGCAAGTTTGCAGATGACGCCAACCTGAGTGGGAGTGTTGATCTACTGTTTGTGGTGAAGGAGACAGAAATCCCATCCTTGCTGAGCAAAATGCATTGCAATATGAAGCTGGAGGGTTACCTTGTCAAAGTCTGCTCCTTCTGCTGTTTTCCAAGATAGGGCCTTGCTGTTTGCAGCCATCGTGCCATTGATGACTTCATCTGAGAAAACTGCGCTGTCTTCACAGGATCACGGAACATTAGGGATTGGAAGGGACCTCAAAAGATCATCCAGTCCAATCCCCGTACCACAGCAGGATCCCCTAGATCAAGTGTAGCAGGTTCAAATTAATAAACTGCCTTGCAGTAAGGTCTCGATGACATCTCAGACAAATTTGCCAGACAATGAATAGCTTAGGGATACTGGAAAGAAGTGCATTAACTCAATAGCTGTATACAGACAAAAAAAAGAGAAGAAAGGAAAATAAACCCCAGCAAGTTGGTGCACTCACACTAGAAGCTGTGTCACAAATGCCATTACTCTATCTGAGGAAAATACAATGGGAAGTCACTATTGTTTGGGCCTTGGGTCACGTCAGAGATGTGGACAACAACAAGAGCATGCTAACCAGAGATGAGTGCTACCACCCTCTCCCTTAACGCCCCAATCACACCCCCGGTGCGGGCGGCATGCATTTCAACAACAAAACTCCAGTCTCTGTCCTTCCAATCCAAGATTTAAGGATTCTCAAGTCCTTCTGCTTTTCTTCAGCTGCGCACGAAGAAGTTCTCCCCCAAACTTAAAGCACCCCCAGTCTTCCTCAGTGGCAGAAAATGACAAACAGCTTCTCTTCCTGTTGACCAGTCTCTCCAAAATGGCAGCGATCCATCGCACAGACCCAGTCACGTGGGGGATCCAAGATGGAGACAGACTGCATGGCTGTATCAACAGGGCCACCTGCACACTCTGCACTAGACCAAGAGGGTTCTCAAGACCCTCTCCTCTCTTCTCTCCTCCTGTCTTAGCTCCAGGGGGAAAGAGAGGGTACCCCAGCTTACCACAAATGCTAAGGCTGCACTGTGGGGGGAGGTTGAACTCAAATCTTGCTTCCAAGTACCTGGATTGGATCGCTGCATTAGGTTCAGGCTGCGCAGAGCTGGGGGTCACAGCGGCACGAATCAGGGTCTTCCCAAGAGCGCTGAAAAAAACCGCGGCAAATGCGACGGCTGCCCATTACTAGGCGGAGAGCTGTGCAAACCGGAGCATCCTCCGTTCCTGAAGCAGCGGCACCACTGGAAAACCTGTGGCAAATTCGCAGCTAGCACCGAGCCAGGGAGAGCTTATAGGTGCGTCTCCAAACTGCGGCAAATCAGCACCACTGGAAGCTGAGGCGAGTCACAGCTGACAATCCGGCTGGGGGGCATGGAGCTACGCAAACGCGGTGCATCTGTTCTATCCGCAGTAGCGGCGGCGGCGCTGGAAAACCGCAGCTGAGCTGCATTGCCTGCCCCCCACCCCACTGTCCCGAGAACAGGCTGGGGCGGGGAGCTCGACTGAGAGCCCACAGCCCAAGAGAGCCTGCAGCACATGAGAAAGCCTACACAAGAGAGCGAGAGCTACTACTACTGAAAGCAAACCGCCCACTCTGCTTTTTATAGACTGACCCGGACATGCACATCTGGGGCAGGTCCGGGACCAGTGACACCTTCCCCCAGGACAAGTTCCTGGTGGGGGAGGGGTCCTCTAAAAGCAACACAACTTTTCTTTATTCTTAATGAAAGCACAAGTGCTGCACATTTGAAAATGCTAGCAATTTTCAAACTACAACATCAAGTCACACAGGAATATGTCCAGGCGGGTTTTAAATGTCTCCAGAGAAGAAGACTCCACAACCCTCCGTGGGCAGCAACTTCCAGGGCTCTGTCACCCTCATCAGGAAGACATTCCTTCTCATATTCATGTGGAACCTCCTGTGTTCCAGCTCACACCCATTGCACCTTGTCCTATCATTAGATGACACTGAGAAGAGCCTGGCTCCAACCTCCTGACACCTACCCTTTTCATATTTATAAACATTAATGAGGTCACCCCTCAGACTCCTTTTTTCCGAGCTAAGGAGACCCAGCTCCCTCAGCCTTTCCTCAGCAGGGAGATGCTCCACTCCCTTCATCATCTTTGTGGCTCTACATTGAACTCTCTCTAGCCGTTCTGTGTCCTTCTAGAACTGAGGGGCCCGGAACTGGACACAATCATCCAGATGTGGTCTCAGCAGGGCAGAGTAGAGGGAGACAAGAACCTCTCTTGATCCCATCTCCCTTCTGATCCACCTCAGGATACTATAGGCCTTCTTGGCCACGAAAGCACACTGCTGGAACATGGTCATCCTGCTGACAACCAGGACCCCCAGGTCCTTTTCTCCTACACGGCTCTCCAACAGGTCAGTCTACAACCTATACTGGTACCTGGAGTTGTTCTTGCCCAGATGCAAGATTCTACATTTCCCCTTGTTATACTTCATTAAATTTCTCCCTGCCCAGCTTTCCAACCTGCCCAGGTCCCTCTCAATGGCAGCACAGCCTGCTGGGGTCTCGGCTACTCCTCCCAGCTTTGTGTCATCAGCAGGCTTGCTGACAGTGCTCTCTAATCCCTCATCCAAGTCATCGGTGAACAGATTGAATAGTGCTGGTGTCAGTAACAACCCTTGTGGGACTCCACTACATCCAGGCCTGCAGCTAGACTCTGTCCCATTGACCACTACTCTCTGGTCTTGTTCATTTAACTGTCCTGGTTTCACCTGGCAATGCCCAAAATCAGCCAGGAGTCAGCCTACAACCAGCAGGAGGTATTTCCAGACACCGCAGGAGAACACTTTGGAAGGGAGTGTTGCCCAGATCAACTCTCTTGGCCACAAAGTAAGAACAGGAGCATCAGTCCCGCTCATTACTCATTCTTTGCAAGAATTCAGAATCCTTTGCAAGTCGGAAAAGGCCGTTTAGTTCTTGGAAGCCAAAAATTTTGTCTTTCCCATCTTTGTACAAGAATTTACCAAGGCTGGAAAAAATCCAGATGTGTCTGTATATGGTACAGAAATTCATTGTTTGGGGGGGTTACAAATAGATTTTTCTTTACAGATTTATTAATATATTATTATTAATATTTTTAATCTATTTTAAGAGATTTTCTGAATAGTGTGAATCTGTGCCAGACATTGAATTAAACAGTGAGAAAGGTGACTTTTAAGATACCATTACTCCTACAAACTTGGTGTGATCATATATGTGGTCGTTAAATGATTTGGTTTATCACACTGAGATAACATTGATGTATGTGATCGTTCCTTTCACTTCCAGCTCCTTGAAGAACTTAAGAAAGTCACAGTCGTTGATGGTGATGAAGAAATCAAGTTTGACCCCAATGGAGACATGAGCACCAGCTACAATGTTCTTCTTTGGAAAGAAATTGATGGACGTGTGGAAATCACCACTGTGGCAGAGTATGACCCAAAGAAAGGTCACTTCATCTTTGAGGATGAAGAGAAAAAAAGAGAATTTCTGGATTTAAAGGTAACTTTGAATTCTTTGGAACCTAAAATTTGTTCCATGCATTTTCTTCTCCCTCTGGTATTTGCAACTGATGCTACAAAGCCGTCCTGTGGTTTCATGGAGAGCAAAGAACCCTCTCTGGGTGTATTCAATGATTTTGGTGCTCCCCAAGAATGAGGTTGGTCTGTAAGAGGCTCAGTGATTTCAAATGGAGTTATTTCTCTAGAATGCTCCTAGGAGGTTTTCCAAGATGAGAAGCTGCATCTGTCATAAGGTTGCTCTTCCAGAATCTCAGGAAGGGGATTTAGAATAAAAAAAGACAGTGTGTAAGGGAACTTTCTCTTATGTGCCACCACCACCACTTAATTTGAATGTGAAGACTCAAATCTGTTGATTTTACCATTTAAGAAAAAGGTTTTCTTAGAGCTGGGGTCAGCACAGCTACAGGATTCTGAGCCTGGTGGTACCACCTGGAGCCCCAGCATGGACATATAGGAGGCCTTGGCCATTTCTGGCTGGACAATGTGTTATCTGTGCATGAGTGGAGATCTGGGTTCGTTGTGCAGCTCTGTGCTGCAGACTATCCACCACTAATGAGGCAGGGGGAGGCTGCTCACTAGGTGGCAGGAATTCAGGTCTCAGCATGTGGACCCAGCTGATAGAAATGGCTGAGGACAGAAGAAAACTTCAAATATTTTTCCCTCTTCATGGTGCTGCCCAAGATGGCAAGGAAATGTCTCCAACTCCTTTTGAGCACCATCCTTGAGGGAGAAAAACTAGCAAAGTCCCTCATTTAACAAAACACTCCCTTTGGAAGGAAGACCTGAATGCAGATCCCAAGAGAAGGCTCTGGACACATAGCTCAGGATGGTGCTTCATGAATCAGGGATGAGCCCATAAAGGTCAAGAGATCAGAGCTGAAGGCCAGAGCAAGGTCTCCCAATGCCCGCTGTCTCCATCTCAGACAAGGATTTCAGGCTCCCAATTTGTGAAGCATCAGGTGGCTCTGGGCTTCCTTTGGAGCTGAATTCTAGATTCAGAGCTGGATGAGACCCTTGGATCTGGATTTTAAAGGTAGAAATGATTCCCCTGATTTTCAACCAGGGCCAAAAAATGAAATCATCAGGTAGGTAATTATCTGCCCTATCCCTGTGATACTGACTGTGTGGGACAAAGGCAAGAAACATGGAGGCTATGATGCCTTTTTTCAGCACCATTGTCAGATCATCTTAAAATACATTCACAGAAAGAAAACAAAAACAGAGAAAACAAACTGCAGAATTATCGAGGTTTATTGGGAAGTTTCTTAGTAATTAGCTGTGACTGAGAGGATCCTTTTGTTCTCCTGTGCCCACTGCAGAAGGTTCAATCAACATGTTCTCAGCACTGCAGGCCAGGCCAGATGAAGAAGGTTACAGAAAGTCCACACACATGTTGCTATGAGTGTGTTCACTGTCCTGAAAACCATTACAGCAACCAAACAGGTAAGGAAGCAGAGAGTCACAAAATGTCAGAGGTTGGAAGGAATCCCAAAAGATCATCTAGTCCAATGCCCCTGGCAGAGCAGGACCACCTAGAAGAGGTCACACAAGGAACAAGTCCAGGTGGGTTTGGAACCTCTCCAGAGGTATTGAAATTGTGGAGAATGGCAATAAAGGGGGCTTTTAGACATCAATGTAGTTGTTTTGTTCAGGTATAACTTTAGAACGGGATTAAGATACTTGTTTCTCCACAGTTGCCCAGACAAAGCAACTTAGTTCCAATGCTCTTTGTAAGACCAAACATAAAGCAATCAGATTCTTCAGCTGACCAGCATTACCTTATGTTAGGATGTAAAGTCTGGCTGATTTATCAGTGAGGCTGCTGTTGACGTACAGACTTGCTTCCCTGTCTTTCAACACTACACCCAGTCCAAATTGTTCTTCGCTGTGAAGGTGCTGAGGCACCGGAACAGGATGCCCAGGGAGGTTGTGGCTGATCCATCCCTGGAAGTGTTCAAGGACAAGTTAGATGGGGCTCTGGGCTACCTGGTCTGGTGAGAAGTGTCGCTGCCCATGGCAAGCAGTTGGGACTGGATGGGCTATGAGGTCCCTTCCAATCTAAACCCTTCTATGACCTATTGCTGGTCAGTAATGACTAAAGCAGTTTTAGGTCCCTGGACATTGTTCCTGTGTCCTCCACACTCCTGGTTCAGGCAGCCCCTGCTCCCAGCTGGCAGCCAGTCAGTCTCTTCTCCTTCTGCTGCTGTCACCTCAGCCACCACCACAACAGCACTGCAGGTCCTCTGCCTGGATAGTGACAGCAGTTGTGAGAAGCAACCAGCCCTGACTGTCACTCACAGCAGTATACTTCATAGGATCACAGACTGCATCAGGTTGCAAGAGACCTCCAAAAGGCATCTAGTCCCACCCCCCTACAACAAGCAGGGCCATCACCGCCAGACCAGATTGCCCAGACCGCTGTCAAGCCTGACCTTGAATGGCTCCAGGGACGGGACCTCTCTAGGCAGCCTGTTCCCGGTATCCCCCACCCTCAGATTCAAGAATTTTTTCCTCCTCTCCAGCCTCAATCTGCCCTTTTCCAGCTTTAAACCATGAACCCTCATCCAGTTGTTCCCTGCCCTTGTGAACTGTCGTCCCCAGTCTTCCGACAGGCCCTTTCAGGGATTGGAAGGTCACTATAAGGTCCCCCCAGGAGTCTTTTTCTTGGGGTTTCTAAGTCATCTTCCTCTCCTCTGCCCTCAGATATGGATTACTGCTACCGATGCAACAACAGGACCTACTGGGCTCCTATAAACAGCACCATGTGCTACAGGAAAACAGTCCATTTCCTCACCTGGACTGACTGGTTTGCTGTTTTCCTCCTTCTCCTCTCTGCCTCTGGAGTTGTGCTGGTTCTGTCCATCAGTGTAATATTCACTAAAAACGTGAGCACGCCCGTCGTAAAGGCATCGGGGGGGCTCACTGTCTGCTACATCATCCTGTTCAGCCACTTCCTGATATTTTTAAGCACCATCTTCTTCATTGGCGAGCCCACAGAATTCAAGTGCAAAACCAGGCAAGCCCTGTTTGGCATCAGCTTTACTCTCTGCATCTCATGCATTTTAACAAAGTCCCTCAAAATTTTACTAGCCTTCAGCTTTGACCCCAAGCTACAGAATTCCCTGAAATGCATGTACAGACCCATTCCCACTGTGGTCACCTGCACCGGGATTCAAGTCATCATTTGCACCTTCTGGCTAATATTCAGGACACCTTTTGTAGAGCAGAACTTCTCCATCCCAAGAGCCATCATTCTAGAGTGCAACGAGGGCTCTATAGTGGCTTTTGGGATCATGCTCAGCTACATCGCGGCCCTAGCCTTCGTTTGCTTCATATTTGCCTTTAAAGGCAGGAAGCTGCCAGAGAACTATAACGAAGCGAAATTCATCACCTTTGGCATGTTGATCTACTTCATAGCGTGGATCGTCTTCATCCCTGTCTATGCAACCACGTTCGGCAAATACCTGCCCGCCGTGGAGATCATCGTTGTGTTGATATCCAACTACGGGATCCTCTGCTGCACGTTCCTCCCCAAGTGCTATGTCATCATTTACAAGCAAGAGACCAACACCAAGTCGGCCTTTCTCAAGATGGTTTACACCTACTCCACCAAAAGTGCCAGCAGTGTGGCCGTCAGCCAGAGCTCTTTGGATTCAAAGTCTTCCGGCTCCCGGGCTACAGTCTCAGACTCCTGTAGACCTGAGAACAGCTCTGTGAATGGAAACTTCTGTTTTCCAGTGCCGAGGCAGAGACCTGTAAAAGGGCAGGCTCTTCCTAAGCAGCCTGTTGGGACTGTGGCCAGGAAAAGACTCTCCAGTATATGATGGAGCAGTGGTAAAGCACTACAAGGCGAAAAGCCATTCTGGGGAGCCATTTGTCTCTCACGCCACTTTCCTTTTGGCTTCCTCAGAGAGAGGCCACACAAAACACCTTCTCCTGTGGTGCTTCGGTTGTGGTACTTAGGCTTGCAGACCTCTTGTTGCTTAGAGTTCCCACAGGCACCATGAGGTGCAGTCCCACTGGCAGCTCTCCTCCCCTGCCCCACTCACATAGACCTGCAGGAACCTCTTCTGGCCTCTTCCTTTCCCCAGTGAGGCAGAAGCACCAGAAATTACTCTTCCTCACAGACCTGAAGGTGGGACATACAGCTTCACTCAGGTTCTTGCATCTTTGATGCCCGGTCATTGAAGGAATTCATCTTCTTCTCACCCAGCTCTGTAAGACAGAAGTCAGACAGAACTCCCTCCCAGCCTGTTTTTGAGAGGATAAATAAAGCAGGTCCTTTAATTTCTACTTTCAACATAAGCTTTGAGTCCTCTTGAATGTCCCGACATGAATCCTTTTCAGCTCATGTCAGTGAATCCTTTTTCTACCCCTCAGCATTGCACACCCTGTTCCAGAGAAGGACCGCAGTAACTTCTGCAGTTCCTTGTACTTACAAGGCTGATAATGAACTGGAGTCAGGTCTATACAAAAATTAAATCATTTCTCTGGAGCTCTCTAGTTACAACATTCATTCCTGTGCTTTACCCCCACACTCAGAGGAAGTACGCTGATACACCTCAGGCACCTCCTGTGATGCATGAGGAGAGGAAGGACTCCCCGTGTTTGCCGCCGGTTAACTGGAGCCGGTATGTCAACGTGTGATGTCAAGACTTCCGAACACTCACTGATTCCTCTCATCAGCCTAAATAATGTGAAGACCAGGAGCACCACCAGTACGTCCCGTGAATTCTTGCTCTTTTTATACTTACTTAAGAATTTGATTTCAACAAGACCGTTGTTGGACACCATGCCAACACACAGCAAAAGCAGCAGGTGAGCAGCAATGGGCTGCGCTGGGTGACTCCGAGCTCTACAGCTCCATGAACATTCACCATGACTGCTGTACTAGAGACAAAATGCATGTTCAGGGAAGGATTGTTTCTGCTGAGACAACAGCACCACAGAGCTTTTTCCAAACCCTGAACAGCAGAGCTGAGTTGCCAGTCCAGGACCGTGGTGAATATTTTTCCCATGTCCATGAGACCCGTGGTCTGGGCCATAGAAAGAGGATAAGCTCCTCGAGTTTTGCCCATGCCTTCATTTAAATTGAGAATAACTGGATGCTGTGGCAGGTCAAGTCAGTAGATCTGGTGTTACAACTGTGATTATGATGAGGTACAAGACATCTATTTTTGTATCATGTCTATTTACGCGTTTTAACCCACATCTATATGCTTTTTCTACCTATGTTTTGTTAAAAATAGCCATAGATGACAGTTGGGCAATGAGTACAGGCAGTGACACTGCTTCGATGTGTAGACTCTGTGTAACAGGTATATGTGAGGACATTCCTAAAGCAGTCTGAAGGGCCATGGTGCCACCTACATACACAGAGGAGTCATGACGTGGGTTCCATAGCTGGCTGGAGTACTGCCATGGTGGATGCTGCTCACATGTTGGTTGTGACAAACAATCTTCTGAACATGGAATGATGCAAAATAGCATTAAAATTCCTGCAGGCAGGCCAGCAAAAAGCCTCCCCCCAAAGTAGAGGAGCAAAGCTGGAATTGCACACTGACTGCCAGTGCTGATTAGAGAAGTCACTTTCGTTTGAACATTTTATTTATTGTTTTCACAAGTGTTGAGTGTGTCCAGTCTTGAGGCTACAAGGGAAGGGGAAGATTAAAGCCATGTTGCTATGTAAAATTGAGGGGGTTTTTTACTTTATTTTCCTACCTCTGGTCATGAACTTCAGTCTGGCACTGCAGCAGGACTATGTGCACCTCTACAGTGTTTCCACTCTGTAGATCTCAGTCTGCTGCTTATAGATGTCCTTTGCACTGAAAACTGAGAGGGGTAGGACATTTCCACTGCAGGTCAACGAGGAATCACAGAATCATGGAACATTAGGGGTTGGAAGAGACCTCCAAGATTGTCTAGTCCAATCCCACTGACACAGCAGGATCATCCAGATCCAGTTGCACAGGAACATGTCCAGGCGGGTTTTAAACGTCTCCAGAGAAGAAGACTCCACAACCCCTCTGGGCAGCCCATTTCAGTGCTCCATCACCCTCACCAGGAAGAAGCTTCTTCTCATATTGATGTAGCACCTCCTATGTTCCAGCTCACATCCATTGTCCCTTGTTCTATCATTGGATGCCACTGAGCAGAGCCTGGCTCCATCCTCCTGACACCCATAAACATTAATGAGGTCTCCTCTCAGTCTCCTCTTTTCCAAGCTGAAGAGACCCAGCTCCCTCAGCCTTTCTTCATCAGGGAGACTTTCTACTCCCTTTATCATCTTTGTGGCTCTGCACTGAACTCTCTCCAGCCGTGCCGTGTCCTTCCAGAAATGAGGGGCCCGGAACTGGACACAATACTCCATATGTGGTCTCAGCAGGGCAGAGTAGAGGGGGATAAGAACCTCTCTTGATCTGCTAACTACCTTTCTTCTGATTCACCCCAGGATACCGTTGACCTTCTTGGCCACAAGGGCACATTGCTGGCTCATGGTCATCCTGCTGACAACCAGGACCCCCAGGTCCTTTTCTCCTACACTGCTCTCCAACAGGTCAGTCCCCAACCTCTACTGGTACCTGGGGTTGTTCTTGCCCAGATGCAAGAGTCTACACTTCCTCTTGTTATACTTCATTAAATTTCTCCCTGACCAGCTCTTCAACCTGTCCGGGTCCCTCTCAATGGCAGCACAGCCTGCTGGCGTGTCAACCACTCCTCCCAGCTTTGTGTCATCAGCAAACTTGCTGACAGTGCACTCTAATCCCTCATCCAAGTCATCAGTGAACAGATTGAGTACTACTGGTGTCAGTACCAACCCTTGTAGGACTCCACTACATCCAGGCCTCCAGCTAGACTCCATTGAGCACTGTGATGGCAATGTGAAGGTCTCCATGGAGGCATCTTTAAGGAAAGATGTCCCATGTGGCAGAATCTCAAAGGAGTCTTGTGTTCTATACCAGCCCCTTCAGCTACTCAGGTATCCTGTGTAAAGCAGTGTCAGTGGTGGAGCTGAGAGGATGCAGCAGATCTGTCAGCTGGATATGGCAGATAAAAGAGTCCTTCCACCAAGCTGTCACTGAGACATTAAATGAAGAGAGTTTTTCTCATCAGAGCATGGAAGAGAATTCACCTTCCTGGGTCATAGTGAAGTCTCAGCACAGCACCCCACCCCAGGCTTGCAGGTGAAACCATGGGGAGACTCTTTTTTCTGACTCTGAGCACGCTTTGCCCTCTTGCTTGGAAGCATCTCAAGACCATTCCTCAAAATGCTCATGTCCTTATATGCCTATCTACACCTTCTAACCCCAAGAGCAATAGAGAGAGAACAAATATCACCAACACGGTGCTGTCTACAAGGAAGTCAAACAAGAAAATGTCATTTGCGGGGGCCAGCAGGAGGATGCTCTGGATGGAAACACTAAGCTCGTGAAGTTTTATGTCACTGTCAATAACAAATGATGCAGTTAGCCCTTGGAACAGGCTGCCCAGGGAGAGGTTTGAATTGCCATCCTTGGATGTGTTTAAATGTAGCAGAGATCTGGAGCTTAGGGACGGCGTTTAGCGGTGGCCTTGGAGCACTTAGGCTAGTGGTTGAACTTGATGATCTTAAAGATCTTTTCCAACCCAAAAGTTGCTATAAATCTTTAAATCTTTAGAGAGAATGAAGTCTGTGAAGGTCATCAAGTTTTTCAAGTTCTCTCTCTGAGGGCATAATTCCCTCAAGGTTTATAGAATCATGGAATGGTTTGAGTTGGACAGGACCTTAAAGATCACCTAGTTCCCGCCCCCTGCTCTGGGCAGGAGCCCTTCCCACTACACCACATTGCTCAAAGTCCTATTCAACCTGGGTTTAAACATATCTGGGGATGGGAAATCCACAGCTTGTCTGGGCAGTATCTTCCAGTGTCTCAGCATCCTCACAGTGAAGAACTTTCTCTTTACATCTAGTCTAAATCTCCCTTCCTTCAGTCTAAAGCCGTTTTGGCAGCTCTAGACGTGCAGATGCCCTTCAGCTGCCCAGTCTCTAGAGCACTTCTCTGGTGACCTCTGGGAAATGTTTGTGTGGTCCGGGTTTCTCCCGCAGCTCAGCTGGAACTACAATGACTAAATGTGTCACTCACCAGCAGGACTAGCGCAGCAGAGCAGTGGTGGGGATGCTGCTTGTCATACATGAAGCTGAGCATCACAGCCCAGATGTGCTGACCCTTCCCAGCTGTCTCCAGAGACAAGGAGCACTGGCTGATGTTACACTGCTCTCTTTGAGCAGGAAGGAGGCAAAGGAGCTACAAGCAGACTGTAAACCCAGTATGACCCCCTGGATCATTTCTACGGATGCGAAACAGGGCAGAACGGCTTGCGGGGAGTGCGGGGTGCACAGAGAGGTGCCTTTGGTCAGTTTTAGGGTACAAGAAAGCCAGGGTGCAGCCCTGATTTGCCGCCTCCATTTATGGAATGGCTCGTTTGCAGACAGGAGCAGAATGTGGGAAGACTGAGGCTTTAAGAAGCTGCTATGAGTTAAACGGATTGGAATGGCTTTTGATGTGTTACCAGGAACAGGGACACTTTGTTACTTTGATTATATTGTGATGGAAACTGTTTGTGTGTGAACGAAGAAACATCAACAGGGGACGACTGATGAGACGACAGCAATCCTTGAGTGTCTTTCCAGAGGGAACTGCTGTCCACATAGCATTTTTAAAAACCTTTTTAGAATCAAGGACAGTAGAACTCACTCTGACAATAAATGTCCCATTTCCTCTACTCAACAATTTGCTTTCAGGAAAAAGCCGTTGGCATCTGGTGCTGCTCCTGAAGAGAGGAAGTGAGAGGTTTGTGCTATAGGTTCTTGGGACTCCACATTCATGCTGTTGTGCTGGGCACGGGCAGCGACCCTTCTCTGCCTGTGGAAGAGAGCATCTTCCACTATTCCCCCCCCATTTAATGGTGTGAAGCTGAGGCAGGGGAGGTTTGGATTGGGTACTAAGAAGAAATTCTTTACAGAGTGGTGAGGCCATGGAACAGCCTTCCCAGGGAGGTAGCTGAGTCACAACACCTGGAGGTATTTAGGAAAAATACTGACATGGTGCTTCACAGCCTGCTATAGTGGCAGGCATGTAGGAGGCTATTTTGTGTTTGTTGATCGATCAGGTGTTCGGGATTTTTGTGAGTGTGGGTATGGTCAGACTCAGTGATCTAGGGGGTCCTTTCCAACCATGATTACTCTGTGATTCTGTGATTCACTCCTTCAGCCTCACTCCTCCAGAACTCAGAGCAGGTCCAGTGCAGTAAAGCTGCTCCTTTCCATTCAAGACTTCAGTATCTTCTCTTCAGTATGAAAAACGTTGCCTTTCCCCAGCGACAGCTCTAACTGAAGTTTGCCACCTGCATCTGAGACCCTTGTGAAACACAGACACAAGCAGTTTTTACTTTTGTGTAGTTTGACAGCCAGGCCACATGTAGCCAGGACATCAACTAGTTACACAGGGTCCAAGAGGTGTTAGGAACAAGCCTGTTTGCTACTAGAAGGATACACAGAGAGGTACACTACGCCTCCCATGTGCAGTCTTAGTCTCCGAGTGGTTAGAACAGCTCTGCATCACAAAACCATAGAATAACTATGGCTGGACAGGACATCCAGGACCATCAAGTCCAGCCCTCAGCCCAACAGCTCCCTAAGCCCTAGACCATGGCCTCAAGTGCTCTAGCTACTTGGTTTTTAAAAACCTCCAGAGATGGAGACTCCACCACCTCCACCTGAAGGGGCTCCAGTAAAGATGGACAGGGACTTCTTATGAGGGACTCTAGTGATATGATAAGGGGGATGGGTTCAGAGTGAAAGAGAGGAGACTGAGATTAGATCTTATGAGGAAATTCTTTACAGTGGGGGTTGTGAGGCACTGAAACAGGTTGCCCATGGAAGCTGTGGCTGCTCCATCCCTGGAAGTGTTCAAGGCCAGGTTGCACAGGGCTCTGGGCAACCTAGTCCGGTGAGAGGTGTCCCTGCCCAGACAGGGCAGGGCACTGTGAACTGGATAACCTTTAAGGTCTCTTCCAGCCTAAACCATTTTGTGATTCTCTGAGCCTTTCTCAGTTGTTGCAGATGACTGAAGTAGTTAGTGTCTCATAATCAAAACTGGCTTGAGAAGGGGCTTGGAAGACTTTTGAGCAAAAGCCTTTGGTGTAAACCAACACCTCATCTCTGTGGCTGTTGCTTGCCCCCAAAAGCACTTTGATGAAGACTGTCACCACTGCTATATCTGCATATAAAGGTACCTGAGCTACTCTTAAACAAGCCTCACTCCTTCACAGAGACTGTGATTCTTTCACAGAATCACAGATTGCATTGGTTTAGAAGGGATCTCCAAAGGGCATCTAGTCCAACCCTTCTACAACAAGCAGGGACATCTCTTACTAGAATAGATTGCCCAGAGCTCCATCCAGCCTGACACTGAAGGGCTCCAGCAATGGCACCTCCTCCACCTCTTTGGGCAACCTGTTCCAAGGATCCCCTACCTTCAGATTCAAGAACTTTTTCCTCCTCTCCAGCCTCATTCTTCTCTTTTCCAGCTTCAAACCATGACCCCTCATCCTATTGTTCCCTGCCCCTGTGAATGGTCTTCCCCAGCCTTCTGATAGCCCCTTTCAGGGATTGGATCCTCAGGCCTTCTGTCATGAGGTGTCATGAACGACCATTGGGTGCATCAGACTTCCTTCTGTTAAGACAAACTCAGTCTCACACAGCAGCATGCCCAGGTGGCCAAGAAAGTCAGTGGCATCCTGGCATGTCCTAAAAACACAAGCTAGCAGAAGTCAGGGAAGTGATTGCCCCCCTGTACTCAGCTCTGGTGACGCCATATCTTGAGCACTGGGTTCAGGTTTGGGCTGCTCAGAAGGACATTGAGGTGCTGGAGTATGTCCGAAGAAAGGCAACGAAGCTGATGAAGTTTCTAGAGCATGAGTCCTACAAGGAGCAGCTGAGAAACTGGAGTTGTTGGTCCTGGAGGAAAGGAGGCTGAGGGGAGACCTTATGTTGCAGTGCCTACAACAACCTTACAACTAGCTGAAAGAAGGTTGGGGCAAGCTGAAGTTCAGTTTCTTCTCCCTTGTAGCAAGTGATAGGATGAGAGGAAATGGCCTCAAGCTGCACCAAGATAGGTTTAGGCTGGATATCAGGAAGAATTTCTTCACCCAAAGGGCTGTCAGATGTTGAAACAGGCTGCCCAGGGCAGTGGTGGAGTCACCATACTTGAAGGTATCTAACAGATCTAGTGCTGAGTGACATGGTTTTAGGGGTGACCTGGCAGTGCTGGGTNGTAGCCAGGACATCAACTAGTTACACAGGGTCCAAGAGGTGTTAGGAACAAGCCTGTTTGCTACTAGAAGGATACACAGAGAGGTACACTACGCCTCCCATGTGCAGTCTTAGTCTCCGAGTGGTTAGAACAGCTCTGCATCACAAAACCATAGAATAACTATGGCTGGACAGGACATCCAGGACCATCAAGTCCAGCCCTCAGCCCAACAGCTCCCTAAGCCCTAGACCATGGCCTCAAGTGCTCTAGCTACTTGGTTTTTAAAAACCTCCAGAGATGGAGACTCCACCACCTCCACCTGAAGGGGCTCCAGTAAAGATGGACAGGGACTTCTTATGAGGGACTCTAGTGATATGATAAGGGGGATGGGTTCAGAGTGAAAGAGAGGAGACTGAGATTAGATCTTATGAGGAAATTCTTTACAGTGGGGGTTGTGAGGCACTGAAACAGGTTGCCCATGGAAGCTGTGGCTGCTCCATCCCTGGAAGTGTTCAAGGCCAGGTTGCACAGGGCTCTGGGCAACCTAGTCCGGTGAGAGGTGTCCCTGCCCAGACAGGGCAGGGCACTGTGAACTGGATAACCTTTAAGGTCTCTTCCAGCCTAAACCATTTTGTGATTCTCTGAGCCTTTCTCAGTTGTTGCAGATGACTGAAGTAGTTAGTGTCTCATAATCAAAACTGGCTTGAGAAGGGGCTTGGAAGACTTTTGAGCAAAAGCCTTTGGTGTAAACCAACACCTCATCTCTGTGGCTGTTGCTTGCCCCCAAAAGCACTTTGATGAAGACTGTCACCACTGCTATATCTGCATATAAAGGTACCTGAGCTACTCTTAAACAAGCCTCACTCCTTCACAGAGACTGTGATTCTTTCACAGAATCACAGATTGCATTGGTTTAGAAGGGATCTCCAAAGGGCATCTAGTCCAACCCTTCTACAACAAGCAGGGACATCTCTTACTAGAATAGATTGCCCAGAGCTCCATCCAGCCTGACACTGAAGGGCTCCAGCAATGGCACCTCCTCCACCTCTTTGGGCAACCTGTTCCAAGGATCCCCTACCTTCAGATTCAAGAACTTTTTCCTCCTCTCCAGCCTCATTCTTCTCTTTTCCAGCTTCAAACCATGACCCCTCATCCTATTGTTCCCTGCCCCTGTGAATGGTCTTCCCCAGCCTTCTGATAGCCCCTTTCAGGGATTGGATCCTCAGGCCTTCTGTCATGAGGTGTCATGAACGACCATTGGGTGCATCAGACTTCCTTCTGTTAAGACAAACTCAGTCTCACACAGCAGCATGCCCAGGTGGCCAAGAAAGTCAGTGGCATCCTGGCATGTCCTAAAAACACAAGCTAGCAGAAGTCAGGGAAGTGATTGCCCCCCTGTACTCAGCTCTGGTGACGCCATATCTTGAGCACTGGGTTCAGGTTTGGGCTGCTCAGAAGGACATTGAGGTGCTGGAGTATGTCCGAAGAAAGGCAACGAAGCTGATGAAGTTTCTAGAGCATGAGTCCTACAAGGAGCAGCTGAGAAACTGGAGTTGTTTAGCCTGGAGGAAAGGAGGCTGAGGGGAGACCTTATGTTGCAGTGCCTACAACAACCTTACAACTAGCTGAAAGAAGGTTGGGGCAAGCTGAAGTTCAGTTTCTTCTCCCTTGTAGCAAGTGATAGGATGAGAGGAAATGGCCTCAAGCTGCACCAAGATAGGTTTAGGCTGGATATCAGGAAGAATTTCTTCACCCAAAGGGCTGTCAGATGTTGAAACAGGCTGCCCAGGGCAGTGGTGGAGTCACCATACTTGAAGGTATCTAACAGATCTAGTGCTGAGTGACATGGTTTTAGGGGTGACCTGGCAGTGCTGGGTCAATAGTCGGACTGAATCTTAAAGGTCTTTTCCAACCAAAGGTACTGCGTGATTCTCTCATGCTGTCACGGGTACCACGTTGGCACTTGCTGTTGCCAACTAAAATAAGTGTTTTGAACTTTTTATTGTTTTAAAAATACATTTATTCACAGAATCACAGAATGGTCAGAGTTGGAAGAGACCTTCAGAGCTCAACCGGTGCCGCCCCCACTGGACCAGGACTGCCCAGAGCACAGTGCACAGGGCTACCTTAAGTCAGGATTTGAGCATCTCCAGAGCAGGAGACTTCACAGCTCCTCTGTGCAGCCTGTGCCAGGGCTTTGGGGCTCACACTACAAAGAAGTTTGTCCTTATTTCTACCTGAAACTTCTTGTGTTCCAGCCTGTGCTCCGTGCTCCCTGTCCCGTCAATTGGGCACAACTGGAAACAGGCTGGCATCATCCTCCCTACAGCCACCCTGAAGAGATTGATAGGACGGGATCAGGTCTCCTCTCAGTCTTCTCCAGGCTAAGCAGTCCCAGCTCCCTCAACCTTTCTTCCTAAGAGAGATGCTCCAAGCCCCCAGTCATCTTCACTGCCCTCCCTGGACTCTCTTCAGTAGGTCCCTGTCTCTCTTTAACTGGGCAGCCCAGAACTGGACACAGGTCTGCAGATGTGGCCTCACCAGGGCAGAGCAGAGGTGGAAAATGACTCTTTAGACCTTCTGGCCACAGACTCCTTACTGCACCCCAGAATCCTATTGGCTTTGTTGGCCACAAGGGCACACTGTGGGCTCCTGGCCAGCTCACCGTCTGCCAGGACTCCCAGAGCTTTCTCTTCAAGGGTCCTTTCTAGCAGATGACCCCTAACCTCCACACTAGAGCTTTAGTCAGCCCAAGATATTAAGGCAAATTTTAGAGAAGCTCTGGGGCTGAAGCAGACAGAGAAGCCCGGGATGGGAACCGCCACGTTCCCACCTGCTTCTTCACCCAGGTTTTGACCAAACGCTCTGCCCGCGTGGCTGCGGGGAGGCCCCGCTTCAGGACCGGCCCAGGGGCTCGACGGGGCGGGGCAGCGCCGGGACAAGGACTGCGACCAAGCCGGCGGCCAGGGCAGAGGGTCCTGCCGCTCTCCGCACCACGATGCTGCCCGCACGCCTCCGCCCGGGATGGCTCCTGCCCGCAGCCACCCTTCGCCGGGGAACCACTTCCGCGGGGACGGGGGGGCCCGCAAGGGACCCGGGCACCGCACGGGGTAAGGGACCTCCGGTACGGAGCCGGGCCAGGGGTGCGGGAAGAGGGATGAACAGAGTGGAGTGAGGGGTGAGGGGAGCGGGAAGCGGGGCGGGAATTGGAATGCGGGATGCAGCGTGAGGGAAGAGGGATGCAGGGTGAATGGAGCAGGGAGCAGGACGCGGGATGCAGAATGTGAAGCGAAGAGTGCGGGATGAAGAGACCGAGAAGCGGGATGTGGAGAGAGTGGGAGCAGGGAGCGGCATGCGGGGTGCGGAATGCAGAGTGACGGGTGCGGTGTGAAGGGAGCGGGAATCATGTTGCGGGATGAGGGAAGAGGGATGCAGGGTGAATGGAGCAGGGAGCGGGACACGGGATGCGGCGTGATGGGAACAGAATGCACGGTGAGGGGAGCGGGAGCGGGGTACGGGCAAAAGGGTGTAGTGTGAGGGGAGCAGGAAACAGGGTGCAGGATGAAGAGAGCGGGACACCAGGACATGGAGTGCAGGAAGCGGGTGTCAGGGCAGCCTAGGTGGCTCCAGACCTTCTGCTGGCTTGGGGTACCTGCAGGCTGAGTAGGGGGTGGGCAAACCAGAGACACCCACTGAACGTGGGGTAGGTGGGTCAGGAGACAGCCCAGGGGAGAACCCTGCAGAGCCAGCACCTGGGAGTTTATGCCTGAGTTACTCTTCCAGCAACTGGGATGTGTTGGGATTTTCCTCTTTCCCCATTACTCTGTCAGTCACACCCTTGGTGTGACCAAGCCATTTTTCCTTCATCTGGAAGCTGATCAGGCTCACAAGCTGGTTGCGAGTTACAAACCCTCGAAGTTTGACAGAAAAATCCTGCTCTGGACTGGGCGCTTCAAGACAGAAGACGAGATTCCTTTGAGGATCCCGTAAGTGTGCTGCTCATGTCCAAGGGGAACGTGTAGCAAAAGGGAAAGTGCTGACGTGATTCCCCCCTAAAGCTTTTCCACAGACACCGAACTAGTTTTTCAGTGCTGAAAACTTGGAAACAGCAGAGAGGTCAAAAGGGTTTCCTGTCCTGGTTAGAGGCCAAGATGAAAAAATGTTCCTTACTGGGGTCCCCAGAGCCTGAGATTCAGAACTGGACCCATCAGAGCAGAAAGCCACAGCTACATTTATGTCCTGGCTTGTTTATTTTGTTTATTCCTAATGCCCAGTCAGACATTAGGACTGAGAGAAAGATGTTACTGGCAAACAGCACCTTCTATTTACAGCTCCCATAAACAGTTCTAGGAGAGCTGACCATCACTGAAGGATCACAGCCAACCCATTATGGTTTCTTATAGAATGTGAGGAAAAACAGAGAAGGAGGTTGATAGAAACATCAAGGGAAAATGAGTGCTTGGCATAGCCTTAGCCTCCTGTTCTTGTTGACCCACTGGACTAGATGATCTTTGCAAGTCCATTCCCACACAAACTACATGTTGTTGAGTCTCTTGCTCTGGACACAGTCAAATCCTGCCTGGATGTGTTCCTGTGGGATTTGCTCCAGGGGATCCTGCTCTGGCAGGCAAACTGGACAAGATGATTTCCAGGGGTCTCTTCCAACCCCTACTGATCTGTGAGTTTGTGGTCCTCTGACTTGCCCGAAGCTGGCATTCCCCAAGTCTCTGGGCAAATTAAACAGCTCCCAGTGTCAACTGCTGCCTTTATCTCAGGATGTCAGATAAGGCGTCAGATGCCTCGCCCCAGGACACTACTCACCACCACAGTGTGTCTGTCCCTGTGTTGGGTGGTAGGTTGGGCAGCAGGCAGAGTTGTGTCAAGCACCAGGTACATCCTTTGCTTGTTCCTGCTGGTTCTTGACAGTTTCACTGGTGCTTGCTGGGCTGGACCAGTGGCTTTCTGAATGGTGCTGCCTCTCTCGAGGTTCAGACAGGTCTCACCAGCTCCAGAAGCTACTAAATCCATTCATCAGGAGGTGTTCATAAAGACAGTCCATACACGTAGGTTATGGCCTGGCAAGAGGCACCACTTCATGCTTACTAGAGGAGTAAAGCCTTTTTAGAACTTTAAGATCATAACTAGAAATACAGTAGTTATTAGCTGTGAGACATTAAAACTGAACTGTGCAGTTGCCTTAAAAAAGAATTGCAACATACTGCTACCTGTCAACACAATCCAGCTGCTGGAGATGGTGCTGAGGGTCATTTCTGCTGTCCTTAATCAAAGTTGTTGTGTGGTTGTGGTTTGTCTGGTTGTTTTAAGGTTTAAAACAACCTGTACAAAGCCCAGTATTGATTAAGCATTGAGCAGCCAAGGCCCTGATGTGCAACTAAGGAAGAACACAGACAGGTGATTTGCTCGAAGAGAGACAGAGACAGACAGCAGGGAGAGAGTGGCAACCTGCGTCACAGGAGTTTCAATTAGCACCCAGGGAAATACGATTTAGGTTAAGTAGCCAGATAATAACATTAAAGGGGTTGTTTTTTTGCTGTAAATGGATTATTGAGGTAATGCTGTTATGTGCTGGTCTGGTGTGTGGTTTGATGTGAGGCTGGTGGTCAGTACTGCACAGAACAGCAGTCATTTAGCACTGCGGGTACCATCGGTCATCTGAAGAAAGGTGGGGGATGCAGCACGTGCCCACGAGAGTGCTGGCAGGGACGTGGATAGCAGGGCACAGCTCTCATCGAATTTGTCGCTTCCATTGTAATACTGGTGAGAACACACCTTGAGTCCCAGGCTTAGTTTTAGGCATGTCACTACAAGGAGAATACTGAAGTGTCAGAGCGTGTCCAAAAGAAGGGCAGTGAAGCTGGTGAAAGTTGTGGAGCACAAGTCACAAGCCAAAATGAATTCTTTATGCAACAAGCTTTTAAAATGATACATAAAACTGTGTTGTGAGGTTGCTATGCTCTGTCTGCACACAGGTATATAAATCATTCCCATGTGATTTATTAAGGAAATCACAGAATGCTTTAGGTTGGAAGGGACCTTAAAGATCACCTAGTTCCATCTCCCTGCTGTGCGTAAAGACACCTCTCACCAGACGAGGTTGCCCAACCGAGCAGCCACAACCTCCTTGGGCAACCTGTTCCAGGGAGGAATTTCTTCCCAAGATCGAATCTAAACCTCCCCTCTTTCAGCTTGAACCCATGCCCCTTGTCCTATAAGTGAAGTCTCTCAGAAAAAGCCCCTTTCCAGCTTTCCTGTAGCCCCCTTCAGGTACTGGAATGTCACCATGAGGTCCCCCACAAGAACCTTCTCTTCTCCAGGCTGAACAGCCCCAATTCCCTCAGCCTGTCCGCAGAGTGGAGGGGCTCCAGCCCTCTGACTATCCTCATGCCCCTCTAGTGAACCGCCAGCACAACAAACATCAGAAGTCTACTCCCAAGTGTAATGTCTGGCTCTGAAAAAGTCTTGGCTGAAAGTTTAGAGAGTTTTAGTAACAGGGAGGTTTCCTGTGCTGCTCAGGGACCTGCTCACAGCAGAGGATGACGGAAAACAGGAGCCGTAGCAACAGGGCTCTTTGCAGCAACTCATGCCAAAGGCAGGGCAGAAGTTTCCATCACTTCTGCCTTTGGTGACCAGCAAAAATAATCACGTAGACTGCTTTTGTTTAGTTGCCCCTTTAATAGTGAGAAGGCTGATGGCAGCTGCTCACTCAAAATAAAGGAGCTGCTTTTCTGAAGAACTAAAACCTCCTAACCCAGAGCAGTACAAACTGTTTTCATCATCTCCCCCAGTAGCCTGCAGTAGACAGAACAGAATCAAAACTGGTGGCGTATCACAGTCATTAGTTTCTAAAGCTAATTTTGAATAACAAGAGCTGAGTCTATCCACATTCTGATTGACACCATATATATTTCTCCATCTGCTTAAAACATAACACGAATTGAGAGTTTTCACCTACCACAATACTTAAATGCAGGTATTTACTGCATAAACAATTTTAAATTGGAAAAAGAAGTAAGTATCAGCGTTAACTCCACTAGATGCTGCTTTTCCATGGGCAACAGATTAGTCAGAAGATGGAGTTCCAGGGTGCTCCACAAGTGATCCCAGCAGGCCGAAAAGGGAGGGTTGGAGGGTTTAGAAGCCAATTCTGGTTTTAGTTGGTGCTTTAGCCTGTGAAGTATTGCTTCACAGCATCACGGTGTTTAATCAATCCATTATACCACCTTCCATTGCAGACCTGAGATGCTTGACAGGGCAAGGAACAAAGCTCGTGTCAAAGCTTGCTACATCATGATTGCCTTGTCCATCGTGGCCTGCTTCTCAGTGATTACCTCAGCTAAGAAGGTGAGTCTGGCGCTGGCTAGATGTCACCTACCTTAACTCAGAAATGCCACAGCTGTGTGCAAAGCAGACAAATCTCACTGCCAGCAGCTTACACCGCTCTAGCTTTAGGGAACCTACTTTTGTCACTCCTGACATGCTGATCTGGAGGGGCTGGCTGTTTCTGAGGTGGGGAAGCTCTCCCTGCTGCTACCCTGCTCTTCAGCGGGTGTTTTACCTCCACAGGCTGCTGCGCGGCATGAGTCCTTAACCAGCTGGAACCTGGCAAAGAAGGCCAAGTGGCGGCAGGAGGCTGCGCTAGCTGCCGAGTCAAAGACCAAGTAGCTTCACGTCCTTGCAGGAGCAGAAGCACCTGTTGCCAAGCACATTTAGTGGACTTCACCAAGAAAAGGACATCTGTAGCAATGCACTCGCTGGAGTCCTTTTGGGTAGTTAAAAGGGTTAGAGATTAAATGGAGGGTCTCCTTTATTAGGTTCCACACTGAGATAGAGCATGCACATGTGGCTTATGCCTAGTTAGGATGCTTTGCAAATTATTAAAAGCAGTGATTTCAGAGGAGATTCATCAGTTTCCTATGGAAAGGTTGGCTAGACGTTTGCAAAGCATACTTAGAAGTTCTGCCTGTTGAAGTTCACAACGGAACAGGTTTGAACTCCTTTGGCTTTGTGCTGCGTCCAAGACTGCATTTACACATCCCAGCTGAAGAAGCAAACCACTAAATGAACACAATAAACTTGTGTAAAACAGGTTTTATTGGTTTCTGTATGGTATTTGAAGATTTCACGTTCCATACACTGCATACTGCTCACAGATGCTGTGTTACAGTGATGTCTGAAGATGCACTATCACTGTCTGAAGTTAGAGCAGGTAGTTTAGGTCCCACACACTGCATGAAGATACTGTGCCATAAGGAACTGAAATGTCTCGTCCCAGATGTCCATGAACTCTGGAGGTCACAGCTGAACTTCACCTATCAATCGGCAAAAGCCCTCGGTTGTCCAACAAAACAGAATTGGCACAACTGATAGCTAATCATGGGGGAAAGACAATAGTGCATCTCTTCTGTTTTTAAATTTATTCTTTTTTCTTTTTAAAGACAGACCCAACAATACATATTTTCGAGTTGCAAACTTGTTCTACAGCTAAACTGCTTCTGTGCCAACGTTATTACTGTCTTCTGACTGCTGCTAGCAACAGTGTTTAAAGCAAAGGTTAGAAAAAATGAAAAAGCTGTTATGAACCAGTCCTCAGACCAAAAGTGCACCAATGACAAAATCAGATATGATTCAGTATATCAAGAGTAGGGAACTAAACAACAACATCACCTTAGCGCTTTGCATAGTTGCATAGATTAGCCAGTTAGTTGTTCACATGTAAGTAGAATAAACTGAACCCTTTTAGTTCAAACCAGAACCACGAGAAACCAAAGCCCTGTGTTCTTAAACAGTCATTGTAATGGAGAGGGCACTTCAGATTCCATAGAAAATACCAAACACCAAGAGATTTTCCTCTCACAGTGGCTGGGTTTTTTCCCCTCCACACTGGTTTCATCTGTTTAGGCAACAACACACTCACACCCCTCCCAGTAAATGCCCAGACTAGAGTTGTCCTGAAGCTGTTCACAGTCTCTGGTTTTATACTGCTGATTTATGTGCTTTTAAGAGAGTGTGATGCAAACCCAGTGATCAAACAGGAGAGGCCACCCTGTACATTTATCCTACAAGGAACAATTTTCATTATTAGTTTTATAGTTTTATGAATGTGTTAGGGTAAACCAAACACTGAATTTTATTAAATAAGGATTTTCATTAGCAAATACCATTGATTTTAGTTCCCTCTGAAACTATTACAGTTACACGTAGAGGCATAAGATAAAATTTCTCTGAACGCATAAAGTGCAGTCACTCACCGTTTGCACGTACGAAGTAATATATCCACAAAATTAAAGACATTCATTCAAAACAAATACAATATTTTAAATGCCCCCTCTTCAAGTCTTTTAATCAAGATTCTTAGAGATTTGGTTTAAATTAGAGAGGCTTATAAACGCAGTTTTTACAGGGTTCTCCAGACGAAGAGCAGGCACAGCTGGTTATGTTATCAAAACAAGGTTGCTAAAACCATGGAATACCCTGTTACCTGAATCATTTTCTTTACACAAGAACAACATCGAAATTCAGCATTTACTAGTGATCCTAGTAGATTCCCATGATTGTTACCCTGTACTTTGAACAGATAGGGAGGGGAGAGGGTCAGTATACGAAAACCTAAAATGTGTAGGTACGTTTACTGTTACCTACGAGAGTAAAAACGGCACAAATACAATCATCTAGCATTGTATGAAAATTTGGCAGCTGTACTTGATATTATGACACTATCCAAAACTCTGTATGCTATACAAATCTAGGTTTAAAGTGTCATTTACTAAAATATTTCATGATTCCAAGTTCATAAAGTAACAGCACTCCTATATACATGTCTCATACTTCTGTCTTCCACTACGATGACTTCAAAAAGAGGTTTCTTCCCTTCCAGTTACACCTCAAGTCAAAACTGACTGTTCATTTTAGAAGATCCACTTTCAGTCCCACATTCAATGACAATACAGTATATATTGTTGTAACAAAGCGAAACTGCTTAGAATCTGAACTTGTGTGAAAACAAAATCCTAAATACAAAATGGTTCTGTAACTGGTGCTGCCATTTACCTCTCTGGTTTCAGTGCATTCAAACACCGTTCAGCAACAAGCACAATGCCACAGGGGAAGTTGATACTGCACCACAAAATGTTCTTGTCTGTCAAAGACTTCTCTTAACCCAGGAGTCTGATGGTAATACATTACAAAGGTAATAAAAACCAATCATACTTCAGAATTAACCCAAAGTATTAGCTATCCAAATGAGATGTACTCCTACTACACCAGGAATAGTACCTATACGTGAGCCAAAGCTGAGCACACACTTTCTGTAACCAAGACTGTCAACGCAGGTATTAGAATTCTACATCTTTTACTGTTTAACAGCAAACGCTGTGTATTGTAGAGCGTAAGTACTTAGATGACATAACTTCTGGTTGGTTTTGCTGTCCACACACTATTTACAATACAATAAACTCTTCCTTCAACAGAAAGGGGTGATTCTCTATTAATTCTTCACTGCAATAGTTCTACTGTCTTACCAAAAGAAAACTGAGTTAATCAACAACTTGAGCAGCGGTAGCGGATTTGGTCAAAAAAACACCATCAACTGTCTAAACTGTTCAGATGCTTCTGTACTAGAAAGGCAAACATTGCAGTTTCTCAGACTAAAGTGGTGTTACCACACTTTGACAAGAAGCAGCTGCGGAGATGGTGGTGATTGTCACTCAACATCACAGCATCCTTGTGGCAACAGAAGCAACTGCAAAGTCCTGGCTTTGGGGCTGACTTGTAGTGCCAATGAGCAGCTTTAACTACAGAGCCAACATCAAATGAGCAGTGAGCTCTCTGCTGATTCCAATTTGAAAACCTCTGAAATAGTGATCTTCCCAGCTACTTCAGAAAAAACTTTTCTTGTATATTTAATATTAGGTAATTAGCATTATATATGTAGAGCTCTTATGTCTTTAAATATGTTTTATAAATAAATCATTGTGTTGAAAAGTAAGCGATGCATAAAAGTTTCACAATTTCAATAAATACTTTTCACATTCCAATTCAGCTTCTGACAAGCTCATCTTTATTTCATGCTTTAGTTCTGAAGCAATGTTTTTGCTTCAATACAAGAGGTAGATTTGATATGAGACTGGGCAGGTCAAGCCTACTGCCAAAAACGCAACTGTCGGTAACTGTATTGCTGAGAGGCAGTTTGAGACTACATGAAAATTTAGAATCACTACCTAAAAATCCTACTGAGTCTTAGCTTACCAGGTTTTGTTAAATCCCATGTAATGCTGTGTAAACGATGTGATTACTCACAGTCGTTTTCTGTACAGAAGAGATAATGAAAAACACAAATACAAAACAAACAGTTGTATCTAACACAATATATAAAAGTGCATGAGCTGCTTCTTCATCTATTTCTGCAAAACAGTCAAACTTTCCTTTAACTTTGGCCATAAAGAAAAGACCTCTGGGGGAAAAAAACCAACCCAAACCACTAAAAGCGTTTACGCTTGATGCTTGCCTTCATCGGTTCACAGCTGAAACCCCTCCATCGGAGCCTCCTGCTGTTGAAACACAAACTGCTGCTGACTTTCATCCACCTGAGGTGCAATACTGGAGTCCTCTTCCTCAACACCAAAGTAATGTTCTATGAGTTCAAAAGCCTTTTGGTAGATCTCTTGGTTTTCATGCCTTTGGAGAAATTCAATTTTATCGAGTCCTAAATTTAAAACAAAAACATTTTCAAAACCTGTTTGCTTCAATGAGTGATGAAATAGGGAAATAGCTTATAGCACAAGATTAGAAAGAATAAAACTGTAATCCCAAAGTATCTCAATTAATTTGATATCACCAAGTCTTCATTTCCTCATCTGTTTCTAGTCTGTCTTTTTTAAAGCCTAAACTAATTTTAAAACTATGCTAAAGGCTATCAACCAAACTAAGGAGGAGGAGGAGGAGGAGGAGGCAGCTGTACCTACAAAAAACATGCCATGGTTACAAACAATTTCAATATATATAGAAAACAAGAGCATAAAACTGTTTGCTGTTCCTCTCACATTTTCTTTAAGATTTTGGTGGCCTATTAGGTTGATTTGAAATTCCTTTTCATCTTTTTTCACTGAAGCTAGATTATGAAGATCTCACACGAGCCCTTCCAGGAACTGCAGTGCAAAAGCTACGACAGTAATACAATTAGCTGTTTCCCCTACTTGAACTTAGACACTGCACAGCTTCCGCAGCTTAACTGGTAAAGGAAAAAAGGGCTGAGACACTCAATAGCTGAAATTATGAACAGACTCAAAATCTGGAACAGAATCAATCACATTCAAGTATTCAGTGCTTATTCCTCATACACACTGGAAGTTCTCCAAGTATGTGTTTGATTTTATAAATGAAACTCAACAGGGAATTAAAGTCTGCTTCACAGAAAAGTCAATACTATTTAATCAGATGAAATGTGGGCATCTTGTAGCAGTAGTTTCTGTAACATCCCTACAAAATTAGAGAGTTAACTCTCCATAAATACTGCCAGGTCTATTATGAGCCAGTTTTAAACACTTGCTTTGTTAAATTAAAGTCATTAAATTCCTCAAATAGTAATTTTAGTTTTGATAATCTGCCTCCCAAATACGGTCTAACTCAACAACCCTTAGAAGAAGAAACAGAACAAAATACATTCACAAATTAAGTACAAAGTTGCTTAATTTTGTGATCTGAAGTTGATTGTGTTACTACTGATATTTACACTATGCTAAAACATAATGCTGGGAATAGGTAAAACAAACGTTGATTTCCCTTCATAGAATGGTCAGGTTTGGAAAGGACCTTAAAGATCATCTAGTTCCAACCCCTCTGCAGAGGCAGGGACACCTTCACTACAGCAGGTTACTCAGGGACCCATCCAACCTGGCCTTGAACACTTCCAGGGATGGGGCAGCCACACCTTCCTTGGGCAACCTGTTCCAGCATCTCACCACCCTCAGAGGAAAGAATTGGTTCCTAATGTCCAACCTCAATCTCTCCTCTTAAGTCTTTCCTCTTGTCTTCTTGCTACACACCTGTGTAAACACCCTACCCCAGCTTTCTTGTAGCTCCACTCAGGTACTGGAAAGCTGCTAGAAGGTCACCTTGGAGCTTCCCCTCCTCCAGGCTGAACAACCCCAACTGCACCAGACAGCACTATATACTACAGTAATAAACCTGCATTTAGGACTGGATGCTAAAATTTACATAAACTCTAGCTCCAACAGACCAGAAACCTTGTGCCTTAAATATTTCTGAGAATGTTTCTCTAGAAAAATACCTGTAAATTTCAAAACTGAATGGCCTGAAACAAGGAAGTTAAAGTGTGTAGCTTTAAAAGGAGTGATTTCTTACCATAAGCTTCCTCTATGAGGGCACAGTAAGGATTGATGCCCATTCCGTTTTGTTTAGACTCTTGCTCTCCAAGACGCAGAATATTTTCAAGTCCATTTAAAGCCACCTGTACTATCTTCGAATCCATCACAGTCAGGAGGTCACAAAGAGGCTTGGTACAACCTAGTGCTACCAAATACCTTTAGAACAAGAGCAAAACAGAGAGGGGTGGGGGGAAAAAGGAGGACTGATAATCCAGCACACTGATTCTGATACAACAGTCTACCACTACTGGTTCTTCATTTTGCCAAAAACAGCGTCTGAAACAAAAGAAATTCTAACACATGCAAGAACACAAAGATCAACTTAATCTGAAATGGAATAAAAATTCAAACTTCTCCTAAAGAGAAATCTTATTGTACGTATCCCTAACGGGAGTGTGGCATTTTTGGTCTTTTCAACTCCTTTTCATTTAAGATCTTCAGTTAAAACCCATCTGAAGATAAGAGAAAAAGTTCATTTTAGCAGCAAGTTCTTTTCTCAAAGCATTTCCAACTTTTTTATTGGCAAAAGACAAAGTAAACATGTCAGGTAAGAACACCGGACACCACCCTTTGTAATTAACATAATTAAGGTATTAGCGTTACCTACTATATAGGGAAGGGCATCACTGTAATTGTTTGGAAATCCTTTCTCCAGTTTTGCACTGGAAGTCAGAACCTACATGCTTGTTTTGATTGTGTAAATAAAATGAAGATAGAAATGTTTGTCTGCATCAAAAGGTTGCTTATTATTAATTTAGAGGATTTTAATTGCACTGCAGTTAGACAGTGGTACCGTTCAGAACAACAAAAAGGCCTAAAAACTTCATAACACAGATATTCACAATCAGTAACAAGAAGCTACTTCTATGGTGTGAAACAGAATTTATTTTAAAATATCATGAAGTTTAAGATGTTATGTTATGCAACCTACCAAAATAAAAGCAAAAACCCACCACACTCTCCTAACACGTGGTGGGTTATAAGAAAACCAGGATTGTTTTTATTTTAAAACAGTAAGCATGCACTTACTGCAACAGATCTCCACAATGCACTGGAAGAGTGATTATGACTTCTACTTCTGTCATTTATAAACCCATTCACCAGCTACTGATTCAAACTGATCACTGACCTGACGATTTTCACAAGAACCAGAGGATTTTATTTCATTAATTCAAGAAGTCCAACCCCTGCTGCACATAAACAGCCGCTGAGAGTAAAACATTTAAATCAAACTCAATTTTGAAAGCTAATTTAGAGAGCTACTTTAAAATAACACTGAAAGTTTAAAATGCATGAAGAAAACACTGACATTCTTTAAGTCTCTCTGCAAAGACAATCCCATTGCACAAATTTTCTGAACACGTCTCCTAAAGCTTTCAACTTTCAAATGCTGAAGCTGTTTATCAGCTATTCCAGTAAAATAAATATAGAAATATTTATATGTATAATAAATATAATATAAAGTCTGGAGGGTCACCCTGTGAAAGCTTTAGGTGCAACACCACTGAAACAAAGCAGTATAGGGCAATTTATATAAGTCTGCTGCATATATTTCACCTATTTTTTCCTGAATCTTTTTTTTGGGTTTTTTTTTGTNACCAGGGCAGAGTAGAGGGGGAGAAGAACCTCTCTTGATCTGCTAACCACCCCTCTTCTGATCCACCCCAGGATGCTGTTGGCCCTCATGGCCACAAGAGCACATTGCTCGCTCATAGTTATCTTGTTGTCCACCAGGACCCCCAAGTCCCTTTCCCCTACACTACACTCCAACAGGTCAGTCCCCAGCTTATACTGGTACCTAGCTTATACCTTTACCTGTTCAGTCCCTGCAGTAGACAGACTTTCCAGCAATTACAGACATATTTAGTATTCTGTTGCTTTGTTTGCTGAAATTCAGATGCAGAAAAAAGAAAAGGCTTTTGAAACACTTTGGCAGGGGTTATACAAACTCACCTGATTTGCTCCGGCGTTCCTCCTGACGTTGCATTAGTTATGGCCCACGCTGCTTCTTTTCTGGTGCGGAATTCAGCTTTCTGAAGGATTTCAATCAATATTGGGAAAATATTTGCATCTATAACAGCCTAAGAGATAGAAATGTAATGTTTTATAAACATGAATAAAGATGTAGAATACGCAAACTACATTAATGCACTTCTCTAGAAGAGTCAGTGGTGCCTGATGAGCTGTGAGCAAGCAGCTGCATGGTGCTCAGTTGCTGACTGGGGTTAAACCATGACAACGGCGCAGAACAAAATTAAAGAGACTATATCAATCGATGATGCTCCCATAACTGCTGACATAAGGTCTAGGAGAACTGTACTTTCATTTGTTTTATAAGCACTAATCCCTTCGAGAGAAATCTAACAGTTTCTCTAGTACAAACCAGGACAGCTTTAAAATATTATTTTAAAAATTTATTTACAAGTCATCGAAAAGGTAGTAGAAAACTTTTAAGACAGGTAAAATTATAGCCAGTTAGCACTCAAAATGAAAATAAAAGGAAATCAAAAACCAAATGCATGGGGTTTTACCTGAATCTGAGCTCTGTTTCCTGCAGTGATATTAGAAACAGTCCAGCATGCTTCTTTTCGAATAGATTCCTTGGGACTACTAAGCAAGTGCAAGAGACAGGGTAATGCAGAGCAGTTTAGAATCACCTAAAATAATTTGAGAATTAAAAATAGAGTTGTACAATACACATATAGAGACTGGCTTGTGCAATATACACACAGATGACTTTAAAAGATCTCGCAACACATTTATATCAATCAAAGATGATACCCTGCAAAATGGAAGTACTCAGTGACATGCTGTGCAAACAGATAATCTAGCAGTTCGAAAGCATCTGCCCTCATTTAAGTTCAGACTAGAAGACTGAACAGCAAGACTAAACAAGGCTGCTTAAGGCTGGAGTATAAGTAACTGGAAATAACTGGGCAGTGTCAAATGAATTTGTCCTGTTAGTTTTTTAAAAAACAGGTATTTTTTAAGAAACTAAAGTTCCTTAGTGACAAATCCTGCAGTTCTTTCCTCTTTATGCTGTTTCTGACATCATTTTAGACACAATTTTCTTTAAAACAGGATCTGCCTTAGTATTTCCTGCATTGCTTCAAACTCAAATCCATTGCCTAAAACTAAAAAAAAAGGACAAATCGCATCAGCATGACTATCACATAGAAAATCATGGGCAAATCAAGTATGACCACTGCTTTAACTCTGACTGCATCTGAAGACTTAAAGAAGGGAACAACAATAAATACTTGGAACTCAATTAAGGAGAAGAGAGTAAAATCAAAAATGGGAAGCAACAGCCAAAGTACCCTCAGGGAATGAAGCAATCACTGAGTACAGTGATGTAAAATAATTGTTTAGTTTTGCAGTAATTTCGTATCTAAAACAGCACCCTAAACTGTCAAGTTAGCAACAGAGATCATTCATCAACATACGCAGATACCTGCAACAGACAAGGAGACTCATCAAAATTGTGTTTCAAAATTCTGTCCTGATAGTGCATTTTTCTTAAATCAACTAGTCTTACCTGTGTCTGGATATCATCCCCAGTAACAATATTTCCAACTGCTCTTAGTGCTGGGGATACCACCTTGTAATCATTGTGCCTGGAGACAAATATTAAATGGCTTGACATTACCAAGTGTTACAGCTGAATTTTGCATTTTCAGTGAACAGATTTATTTCAGGTGCTAAAGTTTTCTAGAAAGCACTGCATTACTTCTTATATCTTCTCCCTGTTTAGCCAGTTTGACAAGTGTTAGCCCATGGCTAAGTTGTTAGTCAAGGAAAACGCTGGATTTGACAATCTTAATGGATTTCTCCAGCCTCAGTAATTTTGTGATTCTGTGGCACCTCTATGGAACAAAACAATTTGGAGGAATCTATCTGTTAAGGACATTAATTTCAGCCAGCTCAAGTATTGCTGAATTCAGTACTGGAACCTGCATCTTTCAATAGTCACAGACACAACAGGGTGTTCCTAGCTTTGTACTAAAACTCAGCAGCACCCCCCGCATTGTAAGTGAACTTCTGCCTTTTTTAAGTCTATAACCATCGAAGCTGCTACATGAAGCCTGTGTTCAAATACCTGAGCCACGGGGGAAGAAAATCTATTCTGCTGTTCTAAAGCTTCTACGGGAGAGAAATCAACTGCATTCTCTCTTGATAGCTACACAAACAGCGAACTGTGCCAAGAACTAGTATCCTTGACACCTCTGCAGTCCCTGAGAACAGAGAGATTTAGTCTCCCTTTATAGGAAAATAAACCTATTTTCCCATAATAGGTTTATAGGAAACCTATTATACATATACCAAATCTACCCAACAGTTTAAAAGTGGCACAAACATGCTTCTGGACTTCATGAGTCCAAGAACTGCCTGTACTGCAACTACATCTCCTAGGAAGGTAAGAACAGAAAATACAACAGTGAAATTTTAAAAAAAGGTGAGAAGCTACTTTACAATTCAAGTTTGGTGCTCAGTCTCCACACTTCTATTTTTCCATGTAAATGAAATCTTAAAGTTTAAAGACTATAAAGGAATACTTCAGAGAAAACTTTTTCTCACTGTCAACATCAGAAGCCAAGCAACCCAGCAAGCAACTTCAAAAGGTTTCAGACTGAATTTACGTCCATCTTTTCTCAAAAAAGAAATTGAGACTTGAGATGGGAAAAAACAACTGGAGTTGATTAATACTAATAGTACTCCAAGACATTTATTTGACTAACAGAAGACTTACATAAGGAGTTCTACCAATCTTCGACATACTCCAGAATCGATGACAGCCTGAATTTTATCATTGGGACCATCTGAAAGGTAAGAGAGGGCCCAGCAAGCATCTGCTAATACATCCGGGTCACTGCTAAACAACAGTCTTGATAAAACATTTAAACAAGGAGCAACCTAGGTTAAAGAAAAACATTGCATATAATTAGGTGTTTCTCATTTGTCAGAGAGACAACACTCTGTGAAAGCAAACGGGGGCAACACTGTTTACTGCCAAAGCACATGAGGAATTAGGTGGAACACTTCCCAATTAAGCAGTATGCAACTCAAACTGGCAAACTGGATAAATTCCGATTTACAGCTTATTTATTTAGAAATGGTATATTTGATATGTACCTGTTCAGCTTAAACAAAACCTATCTGCTTTTGCAGGTGATTCGATGCTTTTCTGAATCAGTCAGGGAACAGAACTTCAAAATAAATTTCTTTATATGGCTGTTCCTGTAGGAGTACTGGAGGTTGTTTGTAATAACCAATTTACAATTGCTTTACCACTAAAAAACTCACAGTAACTCACAGGGAACTCAGGGATCACTGAACCAAATCAAATGAGCAGTGGCTGGCTTCAGTTATCAGCGCAACTGCAGTCTCTGGCCTTAGTCTCCTACACTTGCACACGGAGCCAAATGAACTGAACTACAGACCTTCTGGAACTACCACTTGGAACTGGACAGGCTTCAGCTTTACAGCTTGGGAATTTCTCTGCAGAGCTTAATTCTTTATATTAAATTGCTTAACAATTCACCATCTTGCACGTGTCTAACTGGTGATTGCTGCAGAAGGCAGAAAGCAAAGGAACCTGTCTTATGAGCAGCAGCCAACAGGGCAACCTCTTCCACTCAAGTCACAAGTGTTTTAGCAAGAAATCTTACTACTAAACAAAAACAATATTGAAGGATATAACTTAGGCAGAGCAACTGTGATGTGATCAACTAATTATCAGAAATTCCCCTTTTTGTTAATGCATCTTGAAGAATAATTAAGTAGCAAATGACAGTAAACACTACCTCATGAAGTCCTTAAGGACCACTTAACTTCACTGTCTTCTACCACAATATCCACTGTTTGGTTCCTTTAACATCAGACACTTACCAGAAATTATTTTCATACTGCAAATAAAGAGCCTCTACTCCAACTAGCCTCTACAGTCTTCCTGTCTTTACAGTCATACAATGGAGAAAGGAGAAAGTGGAGAGGAAAGCATAGAGAGAAATCACCTCCATCAGCAGAATCTGATTTAACTACATCTGACGGAACACTCAGTATTTTATTCCTGAGCACTCACAACCATAAGATGACTGAACAAACGAGCAAGTTAAAAACACTTCAGTAACTCATAATCTCTAAAACAGATCTGGAGAAAATACAGTCCCCAAGGGCTTCAGTGCTGAATGTATTATTTGTCCATCATTTCATACCAAGGAATAACTACTTGCATCTGACTATAATCTCAAGCTTTTAAGCAATGTTATTGCTGATAGGTTCCAAAATAGGTGGTAGTTTGCCGGTACAACGGCAGGAGAAGACTGCAGACAAGTGAAAAAGATAAACTTGACTCTATTTCCAGATTCAGAGACTTGGCTTTCTAGTTTCTCAAAGTGAGTATCATACCTTACTGAAGTCTGGAGGTGGGTTCTTTCCTCTACAGAGATTTGAGAGAGCCCAGACTGCATTTCTAGTAGTTGTAAGACGATTTGAATTTGTTAACAGCCTGTCAAAAAGAGACAACAATAATAATAATTTCTCATTGAAAAGGTGAAGTCTTTTTCTGTCTGTTATAACCAACAGGATCATAAATCAGGAAAAAATCCTATTACTGGGCAGTAATTTCAATTCATTTCTCTTCACAGCTTACATGCTACAAATATTTTCTTATTATCAATCAAATCTGAACAGATTATTTTGCCTGGACACTTCATTCCCCAATCAAGTCTACACACATGAACTATTGCTTATATGAAAAATCATTCCACTAATCTTTTCTGAGGGTCTTCAGAATGGACTAGGAGATGCAACCCGCTCTTGATATAACCCGGATGCTTTCCTTCGGAGAATGTAATTAATAAAAACAGTTCTATACAAACTTAGAACATAAAAGGTCTTCTAAAACACCAACTTTACTCCTTTTGCTAAATAGAAGGTAAAAGGCTCAACACCTGAAAAAACGTGTTCACTTTCAGGTACATATCAAGACTATGTAAAACTGTAAATCTTTTAAAAGCTTAAGGAAGGTAGCTGCATTCTCCTCCATTATTTTAAGCTATTTAACTAATGTTTCAAACAGTTTCATTAGATAAAGCACCAAGTTGAGCAAAATTTGTGTTGTGCATATTTTTTAACCTGTAAACTGCATACATTTTCTCCTACTGTAAGTCTATAGTAAATGCTGGGATGATGTTCCTGTGGAGGAGAAATCTTCTGGTGGGACACTACTCACACAAAAAATAATCTGCCAGCTCATCTCAGTGGCAATAAAGAGCAAGGACAAAGGAGGGAAACCAGCCTCTTGCCCATATACTTAGAATCATACAAATGCAACTGTGAATTAAATCACAGAAGCAGATGATCTTTCAGGCTGGAAAAGACCTGTAAGATCAAGTTCAACCACTAACTAATTCTACCAAGCCCACTGCTAAACCCTGTCCGTAAGCTCCACATCTCCATGACTTCTCAACACCTCCAGGGATGGTGACTCAATCCCCTAACTGGATAGCCTGGTCAAATGCTTGACAACACTTGCAATGAAGAGGTTTTTCCTAATATCTAACCAGAACTTCACGTGGCACAACTTGAGCCCTTTTCCTCTCATCCTACCACTAGTTAGTTGTGAGAAGAGACAAAACATCCATCCGTCCAAAACTTACTTTCAGGTGGTTTTAGACAGCAATAAGGTCTCCCCTTAGTCTCCTTTTTTTTCAGACTAAATAGTCCCTTCTTCCTCTCCCACCCTATTTATCCAGAGCCCTGGTAACACAGAGTTCTACAGAGTTCTGCACAGTACAGAAATGCCATAGTTGTGACACAACACTTTTCTCCTTCTGCAAACACTGAGAGCTTCCAGACATGGACTAATTGAAGCTCAGGTAATCCAAACCATTAGCTTCAAAGCAGTATAGTGAAAAAAGATGCTCCATGTAGTGGAAACGTATATTCTTTTGAAATAAATTCGAAGTTCACGCTTGTCTATACTTGCACACTCTAGGTATGGTATTAAGTGACGATACTCACTCCAAGAGGGGTGGTAGTATTCCGCAGTTCAAAACAAAGTCTCTGCATTCTGCATTGTCACCAGCAATGTTACCAAGAGCCCACACTGCCTTAAAAAGGAAAAAGCATCCAAGTGAATGCTTGAAAATCAATTTTTACAAATCATCTATGCCTTTTTTGCATAAAATATTATAGAATATATTTGGAGTATCACTCCAAATACAAAATTTCAGAAAACTGCTGATTTCTCTATTTATTTATTACTTTACCCTTCAAGTCATCCTTTCAAGGAAAGAAAGTCATGTGTTAAGGAAATATATTGTTTCATGTGCTTTTCCAATAAACAGGATGCACACGCTCTTTTCAACAGTTACTTTTGCTCACTACGCTCACTGGATTCAATAAAACAGGCTCAAAGTTGTCAGCTGAGGAGTGAAAAAAAATCTTTCAAGCACGCTAAATAAAAGCCAGTACATTACAGTCTTTCCTAAACTTAAAAAGATGAACAAAACAAAAACCTCAAAGTCTAGAAAAATGTTCATGAAGACTGTAACGTGGTAAGACAGAAAAACAGAACGCTATAGGAAATAAAGCTGCAAGTGGTTTCTTCAATTTACTCACAAACATCAAACAAATAAAAACTAGGTTCAAAGAAACCCAGAAGAATCAGAGGAGGAAAGAAATGAGGGGAAAAAACACACTGAAGGTGATTTTAGTCTCCCTCAAGTCAGGTCAATGGGTCTGTAGGCAAATAGGGTTCAAACATCTCTAATCAACCCCCACCCTGAAAAGACAGTAATAAATGAATTTTAAGTAGTTATAAAAAACCCAGTTACCTGCTCCTGTACATCTTCGTGTTCTGAACTAAGCAACTTAATAAAAATTGGGACAGCTCCGGTTTCAATTACAACTTTGGTGTGTAGAAAAGTTCCAGATGCTATGTTTGTCAAAGCCCAAGCTGCTTCAAACTGGTGAGAAGCACAAAAAGGTGTTAACACTACTCACCAATAAAGCTTAAATTAATGAAAAAACAGTTTAACATAAAAGTTGCAGAGGTTAAATTTTGAACTTATTTTCCTTCCCACTGAAATGTAATCATTACTATTACAGTACTTTCTGTATAATAAAGTAACTGGAATTGACAAAATCTCTATTTAATAAGAACCTTCAATGACTACATTATTTCCAGGTTTTGGTTTGCAACACTAGCTGTAAAAAGACTTCAAATCTCTATAAAATAGTACAAATCCCTTATGATTATTTTATATCAATTCTTCTTGTATAAATGTTTACAGGAGCTAAGTGCCACTGGCTACCACAATAAGACAGAACAAGTTACTCCTATAATTTACGACAAGTGTTTTTCAAAGAGTCTCTAAAAGGGTTTCACAGAAGCCTTTCACTTTCCTGTATTTTTTATTATCTTTTAATAAAGTACACAACACAAACAGAACAGAATCTGCTCAAATGTCAGTGCTGACAATCTTAATCTACCAATCTGGAAAATTTCTTCAACACATTCTGCTTTCAACACCCAAGTATATGACCAGCCAAATATCTACCCCTACAGACCACTAGGGAACTTACAAGAGTCAAGTAACAATTTCAGTGTCAATAACTGACATTTTAGACATTAAAATGTAGAGCTTAAGTAGTTAAAAATAATTAAATACAGTTATAATGCACATTAAAAAAAAACAACAACAACCTCCCTCCCCACCAAAAAAATAAACAATTCACATGCTTTCCAAAGCCTTTTTTTGGGGTTTCTAATCCCCTTCCAAACCCCTAGTCAGTACCAGCAAACTCACCTGCAGAGTGTAATTCTCACTCCTCTCTAGAAATTTGACAAATCTCTGGACTACTCCTGGTTTTTGTATGACTTCATCTATCGGTGGATTAGGCTCTAGGGAATAAAATGAACAGATGTGTCTAAGATCTGTCTGTATAAAAAAGACCGAAGAGTTGACAAAAAGATCCTGAATTGAATTTTCTACCACCAATTCTTCACTTCCCAGGAGAGAAAGATTTTAGCAGTTAAACAGCTTAAACAAAAAGACATGAGAATTTACATGGAATTTACTTTTTTGAAGGTCTGAGTGGTTACTGATGACATACACTTGAAGAGACACAGTACAACACAAAGCACAAGTATTATTCTCAGTCCTTATAACAGATTTTAGCATTCAGTCATTTCAACTTCAAATAAAAGTGCTACATTTTTTATTTCAGAAGACTGCAGGGTCACCTGGATAAAGTGACACAGTTTAGTAAACACTCTAGTATGTAAAATATCAGGAACATATAGTATTACCCATTGGCATGCAAGTTGCACATTATAAAACACTGTTCTCTCAGTGACTAGCTCAGGAGCAATGATGCTTAGATACTGTTTTAATTGATCAAGCATACTTTTAGCTATTGCGCTCTACGAAAACTGGCATAACTTAAAGCCTGCACATCTTACAGACTCAATAAAAACACACGACGGCTGTTCTTTGGCAGCCATATAACTTTTCTCGCCTCAATTACAGAATGAGAATCAGAAACTCAAACACATAGTAAGTACTGTAAGTAGTGTTAGTGTGAAGTGAGTTCTTGCCCTGGATGCCTCGATCTACCCTTGTTTCGTTGTTTTGAAAGCCTTAATGTTAGCCTAACAAAGCTTTCTGTATTTAGCCACTAGGTTGGAAGACACTTGGCACAGCTTCTATATAAACAGAGCTAGAAGTTTCAGAAAGCTCTACTTTAAAGCAAAACAAAGCTAAAGGCTAACTGACCCTCTGAGACTAGAATTTGTGGTAGCAACATGGAAGGAACCAGAAGAAAATCAGGCAATGTTTACCTTTTGAAAGCAATTTCCTGAATTTCTGAGTTGCTGCGAGTTGCTGATCAGGATCATCTGAGAAAATCATCTGCACCATATCTACTGTAATAACTTCCTCCTGAAAAGTAAAGCAGGAGTTCTTATGTCTAGTACCACGCACATGAATAAATAACAACCTGAACACAGTCTAAAGCAGTTACCTCTGGAATAGGTACAGTAGAGCTGACATCAGGATCCTGAATTGGACTCTCTACCATGGATTCTTCGTTTCCCGGGAGAGAAACATTTCGGCGTTTAAACAGCTTAAACAATAAAGAAATTTTTGGGAGACATGAGAACTTACTACTGAGCGGTTACTGATGACATACACTTGAACAAATTATTTCACCGTACTAGTCAAACTATTTCAACTACTTACCTTCCTATCAGCCATACAAACAGAAATTTACATGGAAGTTTAAAGAACATATAAAAGAAAAACAGTAATATAACTGCATCTTGAGAAACTGCTTCAGAGAGACACCAAGCATCCCAAACTTCAATCTTTAAAAGATTCAAATTTTTTTAAACTGGCAATCATCCGTAAATTATTCCACATGTAAGAAAAGAGAATTCAGGTCTTCTTACATTTATCCTTTATCTCTCAGAATCATGAATAGTAGTCTACAAGCTACTTTCCCTTTAGTTCACAGGCTCAACACAGAGCCATGTTTGTGTTTAAGCACACTGGATTCCACTCTTCAACAGAAAGCCTAGTATCTCAGTACTTTCTTTGCATGACAACTAAACAGCACCTGTACATCACATACAAAAGAAAAACATCATTTGAAACTAGTAAAAGGAAGAAAAAAAGATTCAAGGTGAACTTTCAAATTTTCAATATTAAACATTCTCTATGTGCAAAAATCACTCTTGTATACACTGCCTGCAGTAAGGTATGTTCCATGAGTTCTCTTCATTGTCAGACACACAAGTGGATCTTCCACATCAGCCTGCTTCCTTCTAGAAACCAAACCTAATTGTTTCTCTTTAATCCAGTAGCATATTTGCAACTACTGTAATTAACAATTCTAACTACGTTGGCATTTTTAACAATGTTACAATCTCAGGGCACTAAGACTTCACCTGTAAGCATAGCAATAAAACCTCCTACTAAATCCTGAAGGTCCCTGCTACTGTACACGCCCAAAGGTGCAGAAACAACTCGATGCTCACATCTACACGTACTACAAACAAAAGCCTAGCACAAAGCATTCTCTCCTTTGTTCCAATGTACTTCTGTACTGGGCACAACAGAACTTCAGAATCCTGGGTGTAAACCAGGTTTAATTCCATTTAAATCCATAACGAAACAACATCCGTATTGTGGAAGAGCAGCTGGTCTTTTTAGCACTCAACACAGACGCAGAAGCTCTTGTTCAAAACGTTAAAATGGTTGCTGCTTAGGATCACGGTCTATCTACCAGCTGTAATTTCTCCTGCAGCAAAAGCAGTGTCCTCTCCCTCCATGGATGTATTCTTCCAAGTCCAAGAAGAGCTGAAAAACACCAGCCCAACAAACTAAGATCAAGGAGAACTCCACACCAAGCTATGTGGCCCAGAAGACACGCTGGAGGGAAGGGATACCATCCAGAGGGACCTGGACAGGCTGGAGAGGTGGGCACAGGCCAACCTCATGACATTCAACAAGACTAAGTGTAAGGTCCTGCATCTGGGTCGAGGCAATGCTAAACACAAATACAGGCTGGGCAATGACTGGCTGGAGAGTAGCCCTGGGGAGAAGGACTAAAGGGTGCTTGTGGATGAAAAGCTCAACATGAGCCAGCAGTGTGCACTTGCGGCCCAGAAGGCAAACTGGATCCTGGGCTGCATCAGGAGAAGTGTGGCCAGCAGGTCGAGGGAGGTGATTCTCCCCCTCTACTCCGCCCTGGTGAGCCCACCTGGAGTACAGTGTCCAGTTCTGGAGCCCTTATTACAGGAGGGATGTGGACGTGCTGGAGTGTGTAAAGAGGAGGACCACGAGCATGATCAGAGGGCTGGAGCACCTTTCCTATGAGGACAGACTGAAAGAACCGGGGCTGTTCAGTCTGGAGAAGAGGAGGCTCCAAGGTGACCTTATTGTGGCCTTCCAGTATCTGAAGGGGGCCTACAAAAAGGCTGGGGAGGGACTGTTTAGGATGGCGCATAGTGACAGGACTCGGGGGAATGGAGCAATGCTGGAGATGAGTAGATTTAGAGTGGATGTGAGGAGGAAGTTCTTCACCATGAGAGTGGTGAGAGCCTGGAATGGGTTGCCCAGGGAGGTGGTTGGCACCCCATCCCTGGAGGTGTTTAAGGCCAGCCTGGTCTACGGTGGGTTGTCCCTGCCTCTGCTGGGGGGGGGGGGTTGGAACTGGATGATGGTTCCTTCCAACCCTGAGTGATTCTGATTCCATGGCTTCTCCAGTGAGGTGATCCTGCTCTGGCAGGGGTATTGGACTGGATGATCTTTCTAGGTCCCTTCCAATCCCTGATGATTCTATGATTCAACAATATACTCATTGGTACAGCAGTCATCATAGGAGAGGAAAACACCTGGTAAGTACTATCACGTACTTAGGAACATTCACGACAAAATACACAAACATGAGAACTGCGGTGCAGTTACCATGCACAGGTAAATGTCCCAGTACCATACTGGTTCTTACTCTTACTCTCTGGCCCAGCTATGGGAAAAAGGATTTACATTACAGTAGCACCATTTTCTCAGGAGAAGGGTAAGCACTCTCACCTCACAGAAGATTGCAGATTAGTGCCTAAGACACTCTCTAGGTTGTGGAAGACAAATTTAGCTACTTTAGACCAAGCTGAAAAACAAACTGCATTCCTTACTTTCCTAGCAAGAAAATACTAAACATTCTGGGAATCAGAACTGTCATAGAGTATTAAATTAAATGTATTCTGATCACCAAAATACAACAAGGACAACTGCAAAACTATACAAACTATAAGTTTCTTGCAATAGTTCAGCGATCCCTAACTGGCACTTGTTTGAGGTAGAACTATTTCTGTTCTGTGAGTTGACTTTCCAGCTCAGTCTCTCCTAATTCCCTGCACTGTCTGCAGTTAACAGCACAGTTGTGCAGACACTGGCTGCTTCTACAGGTGACAGTACCTGATGATCACAGTTGCTGCCAGGGGTTCAGATGCAGAAAAGCTCCTGCTTAGACTGGCTCCTATGGAGACCAAGGTCACTGCTAATCTTGTGCCCCACACTGGGATGCAACAAGTGAGTGGCTGCACCTGCGGGGAGGAGCGCACAGAGCAAGTGACCCTAAACTAACCCAGAGTGTTCCATCCCATATGCATCATACTGGGGAGAACGCTGAGGGACCACAAGAGTCAGGCCTCTTTGGCTGGCTTCCCTCTTGCCCGCTGCCCTCTTTGCCTGTCTTCTTCAATGGCTGGTGTCTGAGGAGGGCTCTGTCCCTTCTGTCTTCAATACCAACCCTTGCATTCCTGAATCCAGCTCCTGTATCTGGTTCCTGTCTGCCACCAAGTCCAGTCTAGGATTTCTCAAGCATTTGCATCACGGGATGGTGATGTAATTGCCAGTAGGGGGGTCAGGTTCAGTATTGGCTCTGTATCTATTTTGTTATCATTATTTTCATTTAAGTTGTTTGAGTTTTCCACTCCATAAGTCTCTCTCCCCTTACTCTCTTTCTCTTTCCTTTTAGTGGAGAGAGAGGGGCTAATAGAGAGTATCTGTCTTTAATCTGTTAGCTGTCCCAGCCTCAACCCACGATACCACTTCACTAAGTTACCACAAAAGCTCTCAGGAAATCTGAAGTATGGCTTCAAAGATTAAAACTGTCTTCTCCCTTCTATGAGTACAACTTTGACACAAACTCCAGAATAGAATGCAAGGTTTCTAATGTTTAGTGGAAATAAGAGTATCCCTTCAACCTAGTCTTACAAGTTTAAACCCAGAACAAGGATTAAACTTAAGACACAAGTCTCTCCTTCGAGTGACGCAGGTCTGTTCACTTTTTCATTCAGTGACGCTATGTAGTGCCTGTTGCTCCCCAGGGCTGTAAAAAAACAGACAATCAATTTGGTGCTCTGTATCCTGGTCCACAGGAAGAGTGTGCTCTGGTCCCTTCAAATACCTGCATTTAACTTCATAAATAGATAACAGCTCACCAAGATACTTACCTGTTCTTCTCTTTTCTGTTTCCTAAGCTGGATTCCTTCCTCTTCTCTTCGTCTTCGCATTTCTTGGGGATTAAGTGCATTGTTCTTGTAGCTTTTCATCCTGTAGTTATCTTTACTGGGGCTTGCCATGTTGTCTGTTTAAAAAAAGTAAAGAAAAACACAGCTACCCCTGTAGTTCAATGGTTTAACAACAAAAAATTTCCAAGGCAGAAATCATGGAAAAGTCTTTGCCTAGACAGGCACTTCAGATAAACTGCAGATTAAACAACAGTTCATCTCAGGGATCAAATACTTCAGGAGCTTTCAGCAGGAAAGCCCATTAAGGCTTGTGAGAAAACTTAAGAAGCAAAAAGCAAGGCCATCACATTGCCAAATGAAGATTCTACCAGCAGGAAGAATTTGCTTCATAAATGAAGGGAGGGTGGTTAGCAGATCGAGAGAGATTCTTCTCCCCCTCTACTCTGCCCCGGTGAGACCACACCTGGAGTATTATGTCCAGTTCCGGGACCCTCAGTTCAAGACGGATGTGCAGCCGCTGGAGGGAGTCCAGAGTGGGGCAGCGAGGATGATGAGGGAGGTGTAGCACCTCCCTTATGAGGAGAGGCTGAGGGAGCTGGGTCTCTTTAGTTTGGACGAGACTGAGGGGTGACCTCATTAATGTCTGTAAGTGTTTGAGGGGGTGGGTGTCGGGAGGATGGAGCCAGGCTCTTCTCAATGTCATCTAGTGATAGGACAAGGGGCAATGCTTGTAAGCTGGAACATAGGAGGTTCCACATAAATATGAGAACAAACTTCTTCACAGTGAGGGTTACAGAGCACTAGAAGGAGCTGCCCAGGGGGATTGTGGAGTCTCCGTCACTGGAGATGTTCAGAACCCGCCTGGACGTGTTCCTGTGTGACATGGCCTAGGTGATCCTGCTGTGGCAAGGAAATTGGACTAGACGATCTTTCTAGGTCCTTTCCAATCTCTAATGATTCTGTGATTCCATGAATTAAAAATGAAATGCTGCAGTAATGACTGCTTCATTCAGTATCTGCTTTGTTTGTTTCATTTTTTAATATGCTTATCATGCAAACACAACAAAGGCTCTAAAGGTTACACTGGGTTTCCTAACCTGTATGCAGAAAAACAATTAAGAATATCTCCTGTATGCAGAAAAACAAGGGTAAGTAGTGCTCTGACAGGAATACCCTTTTCAGTTTTAAACTATCAACATGACTGACTCAGTTCTAATTAACTGCCCTTTTGATGGATTAGAGGATCAGAATCTGACTGTTATTTCAGGTGTAACCATTATGCAAAGATAAAAGTGATTAAACATTATCCTGTCACTGAAATGATCAAACTAACCGACTGAATATGGTTGTTCATCACATGGTGCTAGTTCTGAAAGCTAAAACTGTAGCTTTCACCTGAGAAACAGCCTGTCAGAGCTACGATTTAAGACTCTGCACAAAGTCTTGCTTGTCTGGAATTACTGCACAACACAAGCACGTATGAACTGCCGCTGTGCACCACTCTCTAACAACTTCCATGCTGGGACTACTGTATTTTTTATATCAGTAGCACCAAGGGCTGCTGAGCAACAAACACAAGCTACGACAGAATAGTCCTCAGGCTAACACCAACATGACAATCTGAGGAGTCAGCAGCCTGTTTCATACAAGCACTTTTGCTTCACCAGAAGCTCGGTAAGCTACTGTCATCTCTACATGTGTCACTGCTTAAAGCAATATTCTAGTTAACTCTCATGTCACTTTTGAGGCACAATTTTCAACACAATCTTTCCAACAACACTGTTGGCTTAATTAGTTATAGAACATAACCACTTAATAGTTCCTAGCTAATTTACTTGTGCCAATAAAACTGTCAGGCCAAAGGATAAAATACGAGAAACATGCTCAGAGCAACATAGATTAGGTCACCAGCTGTGTAAAGAGTTACAGAAGTTCAACTGAGAGGAAGCTCTCATGAAAAGTATTTTCAAACATAAAAGCTTATAAATGAGAGGAGCCCTGATCCCCACCTATCAATCTCTGCAGGTTGGCTGTAGGGACTGGTGCCAGCCTGTTTCCAGTTGTGCCCAGTGACAGCACAAGGAGCACTAGGCACCAGCTGCAACACAAGATGTTTCAGTTAGAAATAAGGACAAACTTCTTTGTACTGCGAGTCCCAAAGCTAGGCACAGACTGCCCAGAAAGTCTGTGGAGTCTCCTGCTCTAGAGGTGTTCAAACCATGCCTGAATGCAGCCCTGTCCACTGTGCTCTGGGCAGCCTTGCTTTGGTGGGCAGTTGGACTGGATTGAGCCCTGGAGATCCCTTCCAACCAGGGCCATTCTGTGACTCTGTGGATTTATTACCCCTATAATGGCTTTGACATAAGTACCACAGGCAAAAAGCCCGTCAGCTCCCCATCTATTCACTTTAACGACTTCTGCACTCAGATCCGAGCAAGGCTGTTCCTCTGCGTCCACAACTCCAAATCCTTTCATCCACCGCATCCGGCATCTAGCTCACCTGTGCCTAGAATAAGACCTGACCTACTGACAGCAATTCCTCAATGCCCATCTCAGGCTTCCCAAACGCCGCGCCCGGCCCTTAGCATTCACTACCTCTCCCGACCCGGACAGGCCGGGCACTCAGCCCCAGCACCGCAGGGCGCACTCACCCATAGCCTCTCACCGGCTGGCGGGAGGCCGCCAGCACACGGACGGACGGAGCAGAGGCCAACAGAGCAGCAGAACCCTGGCCCGACCCCGGCCCAGCACAAAAGACCCAAGCTATTCAGCGCGACAACGCAGGTGGGAGCGCGGCCTGCGCCGGGAGCCGGACAGCGACGAACACCCACCACCGCACCCGCCCTGCCCTGCCCTGCCCTGCCATGGAGTGGAGTGGAGTGGAGCTTGGCGCAGCCCGCCGGCCTTTCCCTCAGTGCAGCCGCCGCCCGCCGGTTCTCACCCATCGCAGCGCGGTCGCCCTCCTCCCCGCCAGAGCGCTCCACTGGGCGCTGACAGTGACCCAAGATGGCGGACGCAGCCGCGCCGCACGCCGCACTGCCCGGAACGGGGCGGAGGAACGCTCCTGCGCGCGCAGTGGAGCGGTACTTCCGGGTGGGCAGGAAGTGGCCTAGGGCCATCGGTTGCCTGTGGGTGGAGCCGCGCGACGGCGATGTGTGACTGCTGTGGGCCTTCGTTACCCCGGCGGCTGCCCCAGCGTCGCGCGCATGCAGTCGTGCGCCGCACCCGCTGCGCGCGCTGCACCCCCTCAGCGGCGGCTCCGGACGGGGCTGGGCGGCGCCCCATGGCGGCCCCGAGCGCGGGTGAGAGGAGTGGGGCTGGGAGGGAGGAGGCAGGATCCAGCCGCATCCGAGCGGTCTGAGAGGCTGCTGCCGCGGCGGGGCTGGGCGGGGAGAGGAAGGGTCCTCAAACTGGGCAGATTGCGTGGGGATATGTGGATGCACATGCAGTGGGGAGCATTGAGCAACAGCTGTAAGAGCTCAGAGTGTTGTGATGTGGGATCACAAGGTCTAGGTGGAGGTCTGACGAGGGCTGTTCCTTGGATGTCAGCACTGGGTCTACTCCTCAACGACCTGGATGAGGGGATTGTGTCCCCTCAGCAGTTTGCTGGTGACAGAGCTGAGAGCAGGGGCTGACACCGCATCAGGCTCTGCTGCCATCCAGAGTGACCTGGACAGTCTGGAGAGCTGGGCAGAGAGAAACTGAAGTTCAACAGGAGGAAGTGTAGAGTCCTGTCCGTGGGGAGGAACAACCCCTGGAACCAATACAAGTCTGGGGCTGACCTGCTGGAGAGCAGCTGTGCAGAGGGATTTGGGAGTCCTGGTGGGCCACAGGTTGACCATGAACCCACAATGTCCCTTTGTAGCCAAGAAGGGTGGTGGATTTTTAGGGTGCAGTAAGAAAAGCGTGACAAGCAGGACTTTGAGGCTGCATGTGGAGTACTGTGTTCTAGGCTCCCCAGTAGAAGAGAGACGAGAAACTACTAGAGAGAGACCAGCACAGGGCCACAGAGATGATTTAATCAAGAATGTGCATTTGTATTTCAGACCCAGGGAGCATTGAACAGCTCTATGAATGTCCTATGTGCAGCCTGACCTGTACAAATATCCAGATTCTTGAAGAGCATGTGGATTTGCACTTAGAGGAGCATAGTTTTTTGGAAGGTGTGTAAAAAGAGTATGTGCCTGATAATACTTGAAAACATCTCCAAGTGTTTGTGTGTTGCAGTATAGATTATTGGCCAAATTTAAACGAAATGCTTCCTTGTTTAGAGTGAGAACTGGACACATAATGAAATTCACATAGTTAATAGTGCATGCCCATGTACTCAGTTACATATGCTTCAAGAAATAATTGCCTTTTAAACTAATAATCTACTTTAAAAAGTAAATAATTTACTTTTAAAATAAATGCCAAAACTTAAACTTTGAGAAATAAGGACAGCCATATGAGATTTATTTTTCCCATCTCTCTAGAAGGGTCACTGTGAGGGTGACAGAGCCGTGGAACAAGCTGCCCAAAGAGGTTGTGGAGTCTCCTGATTTAGAGACATTAAAAAAACCGACCTGGATGTGTTCCTGTATGACCTACTCTAGGTGATCCTGCTGTGGCAGGGAGGTTGGATAATTCAAGGTCATTTCTAGCCCCTAACTTTCTGTGATTGTGTTTAAGTTCATGGAATGTAGAGTGGCACATTCCAGTGGAATGAGCTGAAAAGCTATAGCTCATGAAAATACCAGGTTTTTTCTCAATTTTTTTTCTCTAAGTGCTTGTTCTGATTCGTTTGCCACAGTGATAAAGGAATCAAAATCAGTTCTATTTATTAGCATGGTGAATAACATCCTAAAGATTCCCTATCCAGTTCACTGACCCTAAATTTTCTTTCGTCACTTTGTTGTTAGACTGCTGGCAGTGATCCTAGAAATTAGGAAGTGTATGGTATTCAAGAAGCCAGAACCTCTTGCTGTCAGTGAAGTGAAACAGTGTAAACAAGAGCTGTTTTCTTAGTAGCAGAGGTTCATGCATGATTTGTCAAGTACCTGCTCTTATAGCTGCATAAACTTTGTCCAAGTTGAGAGTGTGAGTGTTGGCAGACTGAGTTCAGTCAGCCTGTTTAGTGTTTGTTGCTAAAATGATGTGGGATGCCTTTCCTAAAATTAATGCCCAATCATGTCCATTTATGTCTGCTTAGAAAATAAATGATCCATCAAACTGTTGTGAACCTCCTGACTGAGTCTTCTGTCTTTGCAATCTTATTCCTGGTAGTTGGAAATGGAGATCTAGAACTGGCTCAGCAGCTCCAAATGGAAGAAGATAAATGGCAGAAATCAGAAGAACAGAGAGAGAGGGAAGAATTTAAAAAGCTGCAGGTACACGAATATTTCTAAGTGTTAAAAGCTTGAACAGTTTTGCCGTGAGAAGCTGAGTGTCCTGGAACTGGAATGATTGGGAATGGTCCTGCCAGTCAGACAGGCCATGCTGAGGTAGTGGCTCACAAGCAGGTAGCAGGCAAATGCAAGCTCTCAACAATTCACGTGCCTGCTTTGAGTTCCTTGGCTTTACTACGCGGGATGGGGCTGGCCGGGATGGGGCTGGCTGCTCCCTGTGCACAATGGCCACAGGGACATCTCTTGGTGCTGTGCTCCACCCAGCTCTAGTGCTCTGCCTCACAGCACAGCCTGGAGCATATTCCCTGGCAGAGTGCTTGAAGCCCTGCATGTCCTGGCTGCCCTCCCCCTAGGTGCCATCACCTGAGCCAGTGACCACTGCCATGCTGGACCTTGCTTCCCTCTCCTTCTGACAGCTCATTTCCTGCTCCAAGTATCTCCTGGCCATTGACTGTCTCTGTGCCAATGGCTGGCTGCTGAAGAGGGAGCAGAGGGATGTGCCTGCCCATCCTGGTGTGCCTTTCCTAGTCCCACATTCCTCCACAGGAGGGAAGCTTGGTCTCCATCTGTAAATGCGAAGGTTTTGTCTCACAGGTCACTTCTTTTTCAGGGTTACTGATGATTCATACAGCTCTTGATTTAAAAAAGCTGATTTAAATCATGCACGTTCTGTCCCTAACAGAGGCAGTATGGGCTAGATAATTCAGGAGGCTACAAGCAGCAGTTCCTAAAGAATATGGAGAGGGAAGTTGACAGAGGAAGGATGCAGCCTTTTGAATATCATAAGAGAAAATCTGACATGATGGAGTGCCTGGCTTTTGGTATAGATGACGGGAAGACAAAGACCTCAGGTGAAAATGCTGACATTCTAGACAAATAAGACTACTTTTTAGACCTAGACTGTACTCTTTAGTCACTATTCATTACCTCCTAACCTAGTGTAGCTGGTAAATTTTTACAGTGGCTTTTAATCATAAAACTATAGAATGCTTTGGGGGTGGAAGGCACCTTCAAAGACCATCTAGTTCAATTTCTCCTGCAGCGAGCCAGGATACCTCCAACTAGATCAGGTTGCCCAGAACCCCATCCATCTTGGCCTGGAATGTTTCTGGGGATAGGGTATCTACCAACTCTCTGGGTAACCTGGACCAGTGTTTCACCACTCTCATAGTGAGAAACTTCTTCCTAAGATCTAATCCAAATCTTCATTCCAACTGAAGTCTTTACCCTTCGTCCTGTCACTACAAGCCCTTGCAAAAAATCCCTCTCCAGCTGTCCTCTAACCCCGCTCAGATACTGAAGGCAGCTGTAAAGTTCCCTGCAGCCTTCTCCAGGCTGAACAGCCCCAACTCATTCAGCCTGTCCTCACAGGAGAGGTGCTCCAGCCCTCTGATCATTTTTATGGCCTCCTCTGGACCCTCTAACAGATTCACATCCTTCTTATGTTGAGGACTCCACAGCAGTGAAAAAGCAGCTTGAATTTTGGAAGTAAGTGAATTCATCAGAGGCCATCAAAATGAAATAGGTGCATTGTCTGCGTGTTTTGTGATTTGAGCCTTGGATGTAACATAGGATCACTTAGAAGTTTTACAATGAATTGTCTTAATCTCTGTCTGTTCCCATCTGGGGAAAGAATCTGTTTTCTGACAAACTTTGTAGTTCCTTTCACAGATCAAATGTATTATTTGGTCTTCTTTTAGGAATCATTGAAGCATTGTGCAAGCACTATCAGAATGAAAACAAAGACGTACGGCGCGTGTGGCTTTCAGCTGGAGTAGATCACTTCCACTCGTCCTTGGGTGACAGAGGATGGGGTTGTGGTTACAGGAATTCCCAAATGCTTCTTTCCTCACTGTTGCAAAACAGCTTGTACAGTGACTGCTTGAGAGGTATGAAACAAAACACTGCCTGCTCAGCTTCACATGCCACAGATGGTGACCTGCTAACTGATCGTTCACCTTTTCCTTTACACAGCAAGGCTTACTAGGTCTCTGATGCCTACTACATGCTTGTTACGCCACTGCAGCTCACTGGGGAAAGAATCAGAGGGGTCAGTATTGCCAAAGTGTGANCTTCCTCAGCCTCTCCTCATGGGGCATGTCCTCCAGCCCCTTCACCAACTTGGTTGCCCTTCTTTGGACTCATTATCTTGATGAATAGACATCTTGAGTACTGGGGTCAGTTTGGGACACCTAAATACAAGAAGGACATTGAGGTGCTGCGGTGGGTCTCAAGAAGGACAACAAGGTTCATTAAGGGTCTGGAGAACAAACATTGTGAGAAGGCATGAGATTGCTGGGGCTGGTTAGTCTGGAGGCTGAAGTGAGACGTTATTGCGGTCTACGACTACCTGAAAGGAGGGTGTAGAGGGGTGGGGGTCAGTGTCTTCTCCCCAGTCACTAGGAATGCTCAAAGAGGAAACAGCCTCAAGTTGTGCCAGGGGAGGGTGAGGTTGGACATCAGGAAAAATGTCTTCCCTGACAGAGTGGTCAGGGGTTGGAACAGGCTACTCAGGGAGGAAGTGGAGTCGCTGTCCCTGGAGGGCTCCAAAAACTGTAGATGTGACCCTAAGAAACAGGGTTTAGTGGGCAGGGTGGGGTTGGGTTTATGGTTGGACTGGGTGATCTTATTGCTCTCTTCAAACCTTAATGAATTTATGAAATTTTAGCTTTTTTTGGTTCAACCAAAAATCGTTGTATTGTCACATGCGTCTTGTAAATGGAGCTCAATATGTTTCATTAATAGGCTGTTCCAGTCACTGTAACCACAACTCAAAAGCGTTTCTGTTCCAGACACTCCAGTAATTCCCAGTATACCAAAGATCCAGTCCATGATTGAAGATGCCTGGAGAGAAGGCTTTGATCCTCAAGGGGCATCCCACTTCAACAGCAGACTAAATGGCTCCAAAGCATGGATTGGAGCCTGTGAAATCTACTCATTGCTGACCAGTCTAAGGATAAAGTAAATACCAGGTTTTGTTGTTGTTAAGTGCCAAGTTCAGTGCTGAGCCATTAAAGGTCAGAATTGCCACAGTGCTGTGACAAAGCCACCACAGTGGCTTTCAGTTTAAGCAACCTACAAACAATCTACTTTGGCACAGCACGAAGCTGTGTAACTGCTTAACACTGAACAACTACTTAGTCATGATGAAGATCTATAGATGGGTAAAATCAAACACCATTGAAAAACTTTGCTACTGTAGGAGTGTCTTCTCAAGAAGAATCTGAATTTCAGCTATTCCTTTGCATATTTCTGAGGGCTCTTAAGTGGATTCTCTAGTGTACAATCACCCCTTGTATAAAATATACCTTATTTTTTGTCAGCTTCACGAGTTAGATCTGAGTAGATTGTTTCTCTTCTACAGGAGAAACCTTTCCCTTTTGAACAGTATATATTGTTTTGTAATTATATGTCCACTACTGTATTTAAAACAAAGAAAATACAGTAACTACTGCTTGATGCTTGGAATTGCTGTGAGAGGTGCAAAAGTTGTTCAGACAACCTGCTGGAATTTTATTTTGATTTTGCTTTCATTCTAAATGTTCTGTAGCTGTCAAATCATTGACTTCCACAAAGCGACCGGCCCCATGGGAACACACCCTCGTTTATTTGAATGGGTGTTGCATTACTATTCTGCAGACAGTGAAGGAGCCACTAAGGTGGTGTGTACATCCAAACCACCCATCTACCTGCAGCATCAAGGTCAGTGTCACAGTGTGCTGGATTCTCACTATTCCTTGCCTTGGGGCTGCAATTCAGAGCTGCATTTTACATTGTTTTAACCACCTCAGGTACCAGAATAGTTTGGGGACGTCCTGGAGAGCGGTATGGGAGAAAGGGACCTGGGGTACTGGTGGCCAGCAGGATGAACATGAGCCATCAGTGGGCCCTTGTGGCCAAGAAGGCAAATGGCATCTTGGGATAGATTAGAAGAGTGGTGTTTAGTAGATCGAGAGAGGTTTTCCTCCCCCTGTACTCTGCCTTGGTGAGACCACATCTGGAATCTGCTGTCCAGTTCTGGGCCCCTCACTTCCAGAAGGACACAGAACTGCTTGAGAGAGTCTGGCACAGAGCCACAAAGATGATGAAGGGAGTGGGACATCTGCCTGATGAGGAAAGACAGAGGGAACTGGGTCTCTTGAGCTTGGAAAAAAGGAGACTGAGGGGTGACTCCATGAATGTCTATAAATATGGAAAGGGTGGGTGTCAAGAGGATGGATCCAGGCTCTTCTCTGTGTCATCTAGTGATAGGACAAGGGGCAGTGGGTGTAAGCTGGAACACAGGAGGTTCCACATGAATATGAGAAGGAACTTTTTCACAGTTAGGATAACAGAACACTGGAAGGGACTGCCTAGAGAGGTTGTGGAGTCTCGTTCTCTGGTTGTGTTTAAAGCCCAACTGGACATATTCTTGTGTTCCTGCGGGGGGACAGGAGGCATTGGACTGGATGATCTTTCAAGATCCCTTCCAATCTCTAACGTTTTGTGATTCTGTGATTTAATCAAGCAGGTCTTGGAGAAGGACCTGGGGGTGCTGGTGGACCACAGGCTGACCATGAGCCAGCAGTGCGTCCTTGTGGCCAAGGTGGCCAGTGGGCTCTTGAAGGGCATTAAGAAGACCAGTAGGTTGAGGGAGGTTCTGGAGTACTGTGTCCAGTTCTGGGCTCCATAATTGAGGAGAAACAGGCAGCTACTCTAGTCTGGTACAGTCACCAATGTGCTCAAGGGGCTGGAGTATCTTAAGAGGCTGAGAGAGCTGGGGCTGTTCAAGTGTGGATAGGAGACAGAGATCTCATCAGTGCTTACAAGTATCTAAAGGGTAATGGGACTAGCCTCTTCTTAGTGGTGTCCAGTGATAGGAAAAGGGGCAATGGACATAAATTGGAACATTACAGAGTCAGTTTCAATATAAAACCTTTTCACTGTGAGGGTAACAGCGTTGGCACAGGCTGCCCAGAGAGGCTCTGGAGTCTCTTTCTCTGGAGAATTTCAAAACCCACCTGGGTGTGTTTCTGGGTGATCTGCTCTAGGAGAACCTGCTCTGCAGGAGGGGTTGGACTAGGTGATCTCCAGAGGTCCCTTCCATGATTTCCTAATATTATTTTTTTTTTACTAAGAGCAAGTTTGTGTTTTTATTGATGTGACTTGGATCTCAACTCTTTGACGTGATCTTTACTTACAACTGCCACCTTATTCAATTTCAGTGTTTGAAATAATAGCTGAACATCTTGATCTCTAGCAATAAATTGTATGCTGTGAGAAATGGGATTTACATGGTTTTAAAGTACTGAAACTCTATTTTGCTCTTAGGTCACAGTCGTACCGTTGTTGGAATAGAAGAGAAGAAGAACAAAACCTTGTGTTTGCTACTGTTTGACCCAGGGTGTCCTTCCCGTGAAATGCAGAAGCTGATCAAACAGAACAGTGACGGTTCGAGTCTCCGACTACTTCGCAGATACGTGGGTAGCTTGAAAGAGAAGCAGTACCAGATAGTGGCTGTAGATGGCGTGCTCTCATTGGAAGAGAAAGCTGTGAGTCTGTGGGATATACTTGTCTGCCAAACGCTGAGAGAATCTGCGTCTCTTCTTTAATGCTCAGATGCAGATGTGATTGTGTGGTGATTCTTTTGAAATTTATTTTTTCACTTGGTCTTCTTTGTTGCTTTCTGCTTAATCTCTGTGAAGTGTGTGATCGCAGGAAATTAAGACCGAAGAAGTTTTGCATGTGAATGCCAACTGACAGCTTCTTTCTTGAAGCTTGCAGCTGCTTGCATGAGTAAATTAGAGCTCTTTTAATTTTCCTACAATTTATTCTCCTCAATAACTTACTGTGGGCATGGAAGTCACCTAGTCCAAAGTTAAATTCTGGAGGGTTTACTGCAACTTTGTAGAGAGCACTGTCAGCAAGTTTGCTAATGTCACAAAGCTGGGAGGAGTGGCTGACACCCCAGCAGGCTGTGTTGACATTCAGCTGTGCTGGGCAGGCTGGAGAGCTGGGCAGGGAGACACTGAATGATTATAACAAGGGCGGTGTATTCTGGCATCTGGGCAAGAACAATCCCAGGTACCAGTATAAGTTGGGGACTGACCTGTTGGAGAGCAGTGTAGGGCAAAGGGACCTAGGGGTCCTGGTGGCCAGCAGGTTGGCCATGAGCCAGCAATGTGCCACTGTGGCCAAAATGGCTAATGGCATCCTGGGGTGGATTACAAGGTAGGTAGTTAGTAAATGGAGGAAGGTTCTCCTCCCCCTGTACTCTGCCTTGGTAAGACCACATCTGGAATCTGCTGTCCAGTTCTGGGCCCCTCACTTCCAGAAGGACACAGAACTGCTTGAGAGAGTCTGGCACAGAGCCACAAAGATGATGAAGGGAGTGGGACATCTGCCTGGTGAGGAAAGACAGAGGGAACTGGGTCTCTTGAGCTTGGAAAAAAGGAGACTGAGGGGTGACTCCATGAATGTCTATAAATATGGAAAGGGTGGGTGTCAGGAGAATGGAGCCAAGCTCTTCGGATTGTCATCCACTGATAGGACAGGAGGCAGTGGGTGTAAACTGGAACATAGGAGGTTCCACCTAAATATGAGAAGGAACTTCTTCATGATGACAGAGTACTGGAAGGGGCTGCCTAGAATGGTTATGGAATCTCCTTCTCTGGAGACGTTTAAAGCTCACCTGGACACATTCCCATGTAACTTGGTCTAGGTGATCCTGTTGTGGTGGGGGGATTGGACTGGATGATCTTTCAAGATCCCTTCCAAACCCTAACATTCTGTGATTCTGAGTCTATCAGTTGAAGAACACTATGCACAGATACTGAGGCCAAACCAGTGTCTGCTTAGCTCTGACACTGGAACTAGTGCCTTGTGCTTTCTGAATGTATCTTGGATTTCCTGTGTGGAAAACATAGCAATGAGAAACTTTTGTGTTTGAACTATTGACAGCTTTATAAATCTTATCCTATTTGACTTCGGGCTTTTTAACTCTTTAAGACCTTAGAAGTTTTCAGCTGAATGTTAGAAGTAATTTTCATTTTTTTAGCTTTCTTCTTCCTTTACTCTGAAGTGTTTTCACTCAGATTTTGTTATGTTTTGTCAGCAGTGTTCAGCTTCAGGACAGACTTTTATTTAAACTGGGAAATAAATTGTGACTTGAGCTACCTGCTCAACCATATTTAACAGCTATGTGTTGAAATAAGGCGTTTATTTAAAATGAAATATAACCCCTTATACTCATTGAGCTTACTCAACTAATTTGTAACATGTTTAATTTTCTGAGCTATTTCTTTTTTCTCCTTCTCAACACCTGTTTTTTAGGCTCGCTGCCTTGCTTCTCAGGTCTTGACATCAGAGAAGATCCCCTAGAGGATACCTTTATTACCTCTCTCTGGGATTTGTTGGATGCAGAGCATTAGATTTCCAGCTGGTGAACCTAACTTCACAATTTGTAGACTTAAACTGTGTCTCCATAAATGCCTGGAGGCTCTGGAGAAGCAGAACAGTAGAGTAAACCAGAAGCTTTTCTCTTCAGTCAAATCTCTGCCCTTTTGATGGATCTGTAACTTTGAAGTATTACAGTTCTTGTCTTACTGGAGCATTTGGTGTTTTCTAAGGTGCTTAAATTAACAAGCTACACCACCACCCTGTAGCAAACTGGGCACCACAACAGTGGATAGAGATACCATGGAACTACTTTATTGGAGTGTATGGTCATGGTTTACCTCTATTAATGTGGTCATGCTGTCTCTGTGCCAACTTTGAGATCTGTGGCAGATACCTATTATGCCTCAGCAAATTCTCCCACAACTATTTGCCAAGTACAGAGACAGTTCAATGATTTCAAGATACAGTCTTGTTCCACCAGGAACTTCTTTTCAGTTAGCTGGCTTCTCTAGCTGTATCTTGTAACCAGGAACATGAGGTGGGTCACTACCACCACTGACTCTGAGGTCTAATTGATGTCCAAACTGGGGTCTGCACAAGACAGTCCTTTGGGGTATATGAACAAACTCTTTTGTATCGTAAATAAATTTTAATTTTTCAAAGTGTTTATTTCATCTTTATCAAATCCTTTTTAGAAAAAACGTTTGGATGTAGGTCTCTGAGGCATCTCAGAAGATTAGTGCTATTTTAGAGACTAGATCTATCTGCTGAGACTAGTGCCTTGCCCGTTTGAGGCAGCCTACCTATTGCTCTGGGCTGTCAAACCATAGGGCCGCTGAAAGCTGAGAACAATGATCTGGTATGTTTCAAATAGCACTAGATCATACCTGAAGCCTGCAGTACTGTTTGTTGCCACTCTGCCCTGCTGACACCTCACCTGGAGTCCTGCGTCCAGCTCTGGAGCCCTCAGTACAGGAAGGACATGGACCTGATAGAGTGGGTCCAGACGAGGCCACAAAAATGATCGCAGGGTTGGAGCGCCTCTGCTGTGAGGACAGGCTGAGGGAGCTGGAGTTGTTCAGCCTGGAGAAGGCTCCAGGGTGATCTGATAGCCCCCTCCAGGTACTGGAAGGTCACTGTTTGAAGGCTGGAGAAGGACTGTTTGACAAGCGGCTGAACAGAGGCCAGCCCAGGTGG
>VXBP01000806.1:92137-129836 GCA_013400115.1 Rhinopomastus cyanomelas | reverse complement strand
TGATAGAAAAGAGGAGTCTCGTGGGTGTTGGGTTTGTTGGCTTTGGCTACAAGCGTCTATTCAGAACAACACCATCCTGTGGACTAGGTCAGGAGGGTGGAGACAGGCTCCTCTCAATGTCATCTAGTGACAGGACAAGGGACAATGGGTGTGAGCTGGAACATAGGAGGTTCCACATCAATATGAGAAGGAACTTCTTCACAGTGAGGGTAACAGAGCACTGGAACAGGCTGCCTAGAGAGGTTGAGGAGTCTCCTTCACTGGAGACGTTTAAGACCCGCCTGGATGTGTTCCTGTGCGACTTGGTCTAGGTGATCCTGCTGTGTCAGTGGGATAAGGATTGTATGATTCTCTGGTTCCTGTAGTGCATTGAAGCTGTACCCTGCCGGAATCACTTTTGTCAGTTACACACGGAGGGATCCCTGAGCAGAGGAGAGGGAACATAAATGAAATATGTATTTAACATCAAGGAGTTGAAATTGAGGCAGTGCGTCGGCAGTACGAAACCGGCATTTGACGTACTAGCTTCCCTTCAGCTCATCCTTTTTGACTTTCTGCTGTTCCTTGTTGCTCGCCATACAGAACTGTTGGCATGCAAACACATTCTAGTGACAAGATACACCCATTTCAGTGGTAAGAGGAGCATTTCTGTACTCATCCACAGTGATGGGCTAGCAGATAAATCCCACTTTCACAGACAGCAGCTACTTAGTTCTTTTGCAGAGAAGTCAAGCTACATCCTGGTATCTGCTCCGACTATCTTGGAAGTATTAGCAAGGCCTTTGACACTGTCTCCCATGAAATTTTAGTGAGCAAGCTGAGGAGGTGTGGGATGGAAGAGCAGACAGTGAGGTGGGTTAGGAACTGGTTGCAGGATAGAGTTCAGAGGGTGGTGATCAATGGTGCCAGGTCCAGCTGGGGAGCTGTGACTAGTGGTGTCACCCAGGGATCGGTGCTGGGACCGGTCTTGTTCAACATCTTCATCAATGACATTGATGAGGGCACAGAGTGTCTACTCAGCAAGTTTGCCGACGACACCAAGCTGGGAGGTTTGGCTGATACGGCTGAGGGCTGTGCTGCCATCCAGAGAGACCTAGACAGACTGGAGGGCTGGGCACAGAGAAACCAGATGAGGTTCAACAAGGACAAGTGCAGAGTCCTGCATCTGGGGAGGAATAACAAACTCCACCAGTACAGNGGCCAGGAGGGTGGGGACAGGCTCTTTTCACTTGCTCCCTGTGACAGGACAAGGAGCAATGGGTGTAAGTTGCAGCAGAGGAGGTTCTGCCTCAACACAAGGGGGAACTTCTCTACTGTGAGGGTCACAGAGCACTGGAACAGACTCCCCAGGGAGGTGGTGGAGTCTCCTTCTCTGGGGACTTTCAAGGCCGCCTGGATGCGTTCCTCTGTGATCTGTGTTAGATAGTTTTGTCCTGCTCCGGCAGGGGGGTTGGACTCTATGATCTCTTGGGTCCCTTCCAACCCGTAACATCCTATGATCCTATGATCCTATTTGATTCTGTGTGTTGTTTGAGATAAATGGATAAATATTTTCTTAAACCCATAGTTGTTCCTCAAGGAGGGAGTTAGTGCAGTTTTCCAACACTGTTCTGCCTGGCAATTTTTTCACGACTATCTCTGTGCAAGATGATATACAATGACAAATAAAAGAAGTGAGGGTGAAAGATTCGTAACCCAAGTATTGCCAGTGCACTACTTCTGCCTGCACCAGACTTTAACATGCATTAATAATTTGCACCTCTTACCTGGACTTTTATGTTCTGGCTCAGTTAACTCACAGGACTGGTCGGTTAACTAGGAGGCCACATGTGCATAGTGGGCTTTTACATGATGGTGATTAATTGCAGTGCCCAGTTAGGCTTTTTCTGAAAGACTTTTTGTTCATCTGTGTTTTCATTCGACAACAGAGTCTTGGTTTTCTCAGTGTGGTTAGCTCGTACGTAACACTGCAGTCAGTCTTGTGCTATCACTACGTCTTTTTATTCTTGGGAATCCTTTCATTGATTTTAGCAAGGCTGTTTTCAATGCCTGATCGTATGTGAAATGACACAACAGCCTACGTCCTGCGTTGGTTCCTTCTCTTCTGTGGATTTTGACCTGTGCAACTTTTAATAATAATTCCTATGAAGCCCTTACAATCTGTTCCATCAAAATTACTTACAGGTCCTGTTGTTGAGGGATCGTTGAAGTGACAGATTGCTACGGTCTCTCTTGTTAATGTGTGCTCAGGGAGTCCTTCATTTACACAATAGGCTTATTCAATTTTTGGTGAGATGTGGTTATTGCTCCTTCACAGAAGACACCCGCTCAATCTAGATAGGACTTGCTTATTTTTTAAACAAATGATATGAAAATACTAATTCTTCAGAGAGTGATGACACAGATGAGGGAGCCAGTCCACCAAACTCTGCTTTTAACCTTACAAACGAATTGCCTTTACCTTGCCATTTGAAGGACTGGCCATTTCACGTAGCACTGGACGGTTAGCTGGTAAAGATTTGGCGTGTCACTGAGGCAGATGAAGGCAACATTGATGATAATTAAATTTTAAAGAAAGTTTCCCATACCTGCAAAGAAGTCCTCTTCCAAGGAACTCCAGACACAGTTACATCAATGAACTACTACAGCAGGGAGCCAACAGATCCCCCATGAGAAGTTCAGATGCTGTATTATTGCAACTTGAAGAACCAACGCGTGAAGTTCTGAGAAACAGTGAATGTGCAAACCGCTGGCACTGTTAAAGACTTATAGGTAACGTATGTATTTACTGTGACATTTAAATACATAACTGCTAAATTAATCTGGCTTTCTTCCATAAAGAGTGTTTCAGAGGCTGTCAAAATCAACGTTGTAATGCCCTGGCTACCTTTGCAGAGGCACAAATTGGTGTCGTTGGGGGACTGCGTAAGTTCTCTCAACCAGTGAATCTTGCAGCACATGAAAGCAAAAGCTCCTGCTCTGATTGCAAAGCAAAAAAAGCTACAAAAATACCAGGAGGACCCAGGAAAAGGTTTGGAATAGATGCCAACATCTAGAGGGCACAACAGAGAGAGAGAAATCAAATACACAGGAAAGAAGCGATCTAATAAACTACTGTAATGTGGGCTGTCAGCATGGAGGTAGTGAGCTCGGAGCAAAACAAGTGAGTGAGGTTTTATGGGATGGTTACCCACCAACTGCTAGACACCGAGGCTGCTGCTCGAAATACACATTCAAACACAGTGAACATCTTTTGGGGAAAGAGATGTGAAGTCACACTGTAAGCCTTTTGACTGTGTTCTGTAATCGGTCCTCATTGCAGCTGCGGCGTTTCTTTTGCAGACGTGACGTCCGAAGCGGTGGTAGATTCAGCGCCGTTTCCTGTATCGACGTAATATTAAGAATTCTTTTGAACATGAACAAAACGGATCGTCGCAGCCTCAAGACACAGTTGAGTAACTGCTAAGAATTTCCAGAATTACTACCTAGAGCTTTTCTAGCAAGTGGTATTAACCAGGTCAGAGGAAAAAGAGATTTTCTCATCCCAGTCCATCAAGATCTCCAAAATTATTTGGGTATGTGGCAAAACTGTGAACAGTGGTTGTCCAGTGCTTTAGGACAGCTGGTTTTTTGTTTTCTGCTAGCTTGGAGCTTTGTGCCGCTGTCTTTTTGAACCAATATTGTAGTTCAAGGGCTACTAAGTCTAAATTTAAGAGCTGCTAATGTCTAAAAAAGCATAAACTCCTGGTCAGTGCTGCTTGCGAGGCTGTGGCGCTGTCTCCCGATGCTACTCCAAAGAGTTTCCTCATAGAGCACTGCTGCAGTGCCCTGTATTGGAAATTGATGTACAGTGGCTAATGCCAAGTGAGTGAGTTTTGCCATCGTCTCCCAAAAACTTCACGTCTTCTTGAAGGGTATTTTCGGGGAATGTTATCTAGCCTGCCTTCTGTTGGTACAGGATCCGGGTCTTTCATGGTGCTGTTGCAGCCACTACTCTTAACTGTCTTTGGGAGCCACTCCTACAAATGAAGCAGATAGATTTTATTCTAATAACTACATACAGACATAACCAAGAGGTGTTTATTGTCATGTCTATTTTATATATATGAGCTTCTATTTAATTTGTTAATTTTTATTCTAGATGCGGCTACATTTTTCTCTTATTTTTGTTTCCCTGTGTTTGGCTTTTAATATCTTTATCAAACTCACTCCCATCGTTTTGTTCTCAATAATTCAACCCTCAAGGCCATTACATTCCAGACAAAACATTAACCTTGCATCTGAAGAGGCAGTAAAGACAACCACAAAGTAGGATTTTATGAACAGTTCCTAGTGCAATTTGTAGTTTACTTTTCAAGCCAAAAAAAGAGTAAATTATTAGTAATTTAGTTAGAAGTTATTTTAACACAGTAACTTCAGGGGAAACTGAACTGCAGGGTTTAGAGTAGGATGTTTTAGAATAAAATTGCATTTCTTTATTAATTAACATTCCACAAATTTGCAGTTATTGAATAATCTACTGAGAAGCCTTGCCACCAGTTCCCAACACATGCCGTATTTTCATAGGCATTTAGTTCCAAAGGCTTCTCTTGCCTTCTGCTTTGCAGGGTCTTTAGTGGTGTTGCCGTTCTGCTGTTGCGTGCTTGTGGCTCGTAGGCTAACGGGATGAGCTGTCTTTTTTTCTGCTCGTTTTCACACCTTGGTGATATAAATGAAAAATATTTCCTCCTTCAAAGGACCATAAAGATGCTGAGAACAGTGCCTTCATTTTCAAGGCAGCAATTACTAAGATAATGAAATTTTGTATGGCTAATGATTCTGTTTCTAGCGTACCCAAACCAGCCAACGGACTGAATTCAAAATAAACCTGCAGTAGAGTTTTGCTGCCGTTAAGGTGCTGCCATGGCCTTTGGATCCCTGGTCATTCTCACACATTGTCAGCTTTGGCTCTTCTGGATTCTGAACAAAATCAACATCTTATGAAGTATTATGGGACAGGCAGTTTTCCACAGTATTTCTACGCTCATTACAAGTTATTTTGGTGGATTTTTGGGTTTTTAGGTAGTTCTGGGGAGAACTGCTGCACCGTTCCGAGCTTTTGTGGCGCAACGGCCAGATCAATGGCGTTCTCTCCTTACCGACCCAGTTTGTAAGAACACCTGGACTCAGACACTCAGGGTAGGTCACTTGTTCCTGCAGTGGGACTTTAAGAAGGACATGCTGTAAAAAGGAACTTGACAGAGTAGCATTAGTAGCAGAAAACTGAGCCTTTGAAAGGCAGATGCTCTTGTGATCCAGAACACGAGCTCTGGAGGCTGCTGAAATAAATGTTCCTGAGAAATTTAAAACTACTTGAAATCCGAACACTTTCTCATTTTATTTCGTTGAAATCCAAATCAAGTTAAACTTCTGCTTTAAAATGAACACACAGATGCTCGGGTTTGTTGTTTTTTTTTCCTACAACCAAATTGCCTTTTAATGAAATTCAGTGAAAGCAAAAGGCTTGAAGAATAAAATGGAATTGGACAAAAACTGACAGACCAATGGCAAACAACCGCAGCAGCGATTGCAAAGAGGGTGCGAGAAAGCTGCTGCAGCTAGTGACACTCTGGTCCTATTTCCTGCCTAAAAGCTCAGAATTGCTCATCATGATCCAAGCAATTACCGGTGTGCCTTGACACGTGTGACAAACACAGAAGAGTCTGCTCGTAGAGTTGTCATGGGCTGCTTCTCCATTTTTACCAACTCAACTGCTCCGGGAGCACCGACACGTACTTACACGTATCCTCCACACTGAGCATTTCCCCCCCAGTTTCTCTGCTTTCTGAAGGGGTCTATGGAAGAAAAGGAGATTTCTTCACTAACTGTGAAGACACATGCTCTCTGTAAGGAAAACGTGACGACAGAGTGACTGACTCTCTCGGCAGGTGCAGCTGAAGTCAGATTTTAGAATCCTCTTAAAACAGGGGTCAGGATCTGGACGGTGATAAATCGTAGAATCGTTAGGGATTGGAAGGGACCTCGTATGAGCTCTGATGGGTCCTTTCTTTTAATGACCCTCATGTCTCTACACCAGTGTCCTTGTTTGTGTAGCTGCCCACTACTCTAGTGTCGTCTGTGAGTTTATTGCTGAAAGTTTTCCATTCTGTGGTCTGCCACCACTGGGATTCCTGAACAATAACTGGACTTGCCTGTGGCCAGCAAAGACCTTGTTCTTTCCAATCAATGGATGTTTCACAGAGGAAGGAATGAAAATGCCTCCGTGGAGCCCCCAAAAGTCCTTTGTCACCCAATACAAGCGGTCCCAGGGAACCCTTGGGTAATTTGGAAGCGGTGTGAGGCTGCCGTGTCTGTAGGCAGTTCTATGTGCAGTTTTCACAATGGTGAAGCTGTCTGTCTGTCACCATAAATGTTTGTTGAAGTTAAGGAATGGACGTGATGCACTTTATAAAAACATGCCAGTGACTGCAGGCAGTTTAAAATGGTCTCAGGAGCTACGAGAGGCTTCTCAGGCGCAGAAGGGGTTTTAAGCATATCCATCACCTGCACATATTGCTGCAGAGCAGTGTACAATGGGGCTTAAAACACTTCAGGCACTTTCTGAAGTCATAGTTAGAAAAGACATTGAGGTGAAATCTCTTTGCAGACAAAGGGAACCTTCTGTAGATAAAGGAAAAAGAAGTTGTGAAAAAATGCAAGAGTATTGGTGTGAGTGGATGTGATAAAGAAACATACCTCTCCTAGACACGGGCTCTACATCTCTGTACCTTAGACCTCAGCGTAATAATCCTCTGGACTTGGGTGCTATAAAGCAGTTTTATTCAGAAGGTAACACAGTAGTAAATTTCACTGCATGACATTCAGGATATCTTTTAATTGTGTTAGCAATTATCTTGTTTTATATTAAAAATTCTCTGGAGGGTTGAAATAACAGAAGTGCTATTTAAATTTCATTTTTTTAAAAAAGGGTGTTTTACACGGATTTTAAATGAAGTGACTAGAACTGCAGGATACGGATGGCGAAGACGTGTGGCTTTTGCTGTTGGGAGGCTGATGTGAATTCTGCCTTAGTAAATCCTGTAGTTGTAACGTATCTTGAGGAAGCTTTCTAGTTAGTGTCCAGTTCCCTTTTTCTGAATAACAGACTCTTCTGTGATTCTGTAGCTTTCTGCTGTTTCTCCCAAGGGATGCAATGTATTGAGGTTTTACAACTTCCTTCTAACACCAAGCAGTTGCGGCGCTCTCAGCCTGCAAGAGACGCACTTGAAAAGGTAAAGAAAGAAGATTCTTTCTGACAGATGTGTGTGAGTATAAAGACCTACGAGAAAATTGACATAACTGTAATAATCTCTTCAAATTCTCAAGTACACTAAACCAAACCCAAACTGTGTTCAACTATTTTCCCCAATTATCTTGTCTGCTGGGTGGTTGTTAGTCTGTAGTTTGTAGTTAATCACGCGCTGTAGTCTCACTGAGCATATGTATGGTTTTCTTTGAAGGTGGCTCCTAATGCATTAATTTGTAAACCACAGAATCACACGATTGTTGGAGTTGGAAGGGACCTCAGGAGATTGAGTCCAACCCCCCTGCCAAAGCAGGACTGCCTAAAGCACATTGTGCAGGGCTGCATCCAGGTGGGGCTCAAGTATCTCCAGAGGAGACTCAGCAACCTCTCGGGGCAGCCTGTTCCTCAGCTTCGTGACTCGCCCCATGAAGAAGTTTTTCCTTATTTCCAAATGAACTTTCTAGTCCAGTTCCCAGAGGTGCATACTGTCCATCATGACTGCAGTGAGTACTGGCTGCTAGTTGTTACAGCACCCCTGTTAAAAACAAAGGAGAAAGATACTTAGAGGGACGTCTTCCTGCTGATGGAGATGGCTCGGGAACCGTGCAGATATGTATTTGATCTTTTGGTAAAAGTTACTGTGAGCCTTTGAAATCAAAGTTGTCATGTCAGATGGATTTCAGCTAAAACACTTCCAGTCTGCATATGGAGAGCTGCTAGAACACGTTTTCGTAGGGTTTAAACAGATCGCTAGGTAACAGAAACAAAACCAGCAGTGTGCTCTTGTGGCCAAGAGGGCCAACAGCATCCTGGGGTGGATCAGAACAGGGGTGGTTAGCAGAGCAAGAGAGGTTCTTCTCCCCCTCTGTTCTGTACTGGTGACACCACAGCTGGAGTATTGTGTCCTGTTGTGGGCCCCTCAGTTCAAGAGGGACACANCCCTTCCAATCCCTAATGATTCTATGATCCCATGATACCAGTTTTTAAACAGCCTAGAGTCCACACCGAGAATTGTACCCATTGGGCTATGTTGTCTGTGCACCCAAAGCTGTGTATTTTGCATAGAATTTATGGCACAAATTAAAAGGGGGGGCTGCAACATAGAGACACTTGTCTGGCTCTTGCACAGTGTTCATCTTATAGAAAGACAGAGTTTTACAGGCTATCCTGCTGGATCGTGTCTACGCTAAAAGCCAGAGCCTCTACTACCGCGTAAGTAAGATGCAGACTTTGCTGATTTAAGAATGGCATCGTTGAATTCACCGAGAATTTGGCGTTAGATGTTTTTAAAGCTAGAAGTTTGAGTACACTTGATTTTCATCCTTTTTTTCCAAGGGGAAGAGACCGATGGTTTATTGCAGCGTAACAGGTAACCTTGCATTTGGGACAATTGATTTACCAGAATTTCTTGGTTAAACAGACTGAGCAAAGCAGGAAGAAATCTGGTCAGAAATACTTCTGATAACCTTAGAAAGGAAATACTGCAAATTTTACTGTCATTACAGAGCTGAGCCAGAGGCCAAGGAAAAACATGCTGCAGGGAGCAGGACATATAAACTGGAGCGTTTCGGCAAACGACTGATGCCTGCCTCTGAGTTGCCAGAGTGGAGCTCTCTGGGGCTGTGGTGAGCAGACAGGGAGATCCTGTTTACAGTGTGGATGAGAGAATCTGAATATTCAAGCAGGATGTGAAACTTGATCTTGTACAGATAGGGTCAAATCCCTTTTTGTCCAGAAACAAAATATGGTTGGAATACTTTCTTCTATCCTTTCATTAAAAAAACAAAGCAAGATCAAACCATGAAGTACAACTCAAAAAGCACTCAAAAGGATTCCCCACAACATCCATGTGATAGTAAGCCCAGTGATTATTTTGTCCAAGGAGTAGCTACGGCTGCTAAATGGGTGCAAATCCTTAGGAAAGCTGGGATTATGGAAAAGATGAAACTGTTTTCAAATATTTGCACTTGCTGATGCAAATCTAATTCCAAAGGGAGATAGTGTTCGGTGATTAGTTCCAGAAGTACTTGTGAAAGTCACAATGGAAAGGTAATTATGTTGTAAACAGTGGGAATGCTTTTCTTCATCAAAGGGAGAGTTCCTTTATTCTTGGACTGATCAGTGAGCTGGGATAAGAAATCCACACTGGGAAGAGTAGTTCTGAATCCCTGTTACTGTTTCTCTAAATTACTCTTTCCAAAACAACCAGTATTTGCTCCAGGCAGATGCTCTTTCTGATGAATGGGAACTGAATACACAGACCACACGATTGCGAATGGGCTGTTCAAAGCGATGGAGTATTCTCTTCTGACTGAAAACACTGGGACAACACTTAAATCGACTCCTTTATCTCAAGGGCAGCTTGTTCTTAGTAGCAGTATCTTTTAAATGTCAGTGGCAATTTCTATGATATTGTGAAGGCCTGATCAAAAACATCTAGGATGCTCCATCATCTGTAGACAGAGGCGTCAAACACCTTGGAAGAGACTCTTCTCAGGTAGCGTTACTGTTACCAGGGAGGCTGTAGAGTCTCCTTCGCTGGAGACGTTTAAGACCCGCCTGGATGTGCTCCTGTGTGGCTTGGCCTGGGTGATCCTGCTGCGTCAGGGGGATTGGACTGGATGATCTTTCGAGGTCCCTTCCAATCCCTAATGATTCTATGACTTCCTCTAGGCATCTGAAAGTCGTTATTTTCCCAGCCAAGTTGCCCCTACTCAGTACCTTATGCCAAGAAGGCTAATATCTCAGGAGAGGCTGTGAAGCATTTTCCTGTCTGCTCACTGTGAGCTGTCATATTCTGCCCTTTCTTAACCCCTTGCCTTATGAGTGCATCCAGTCATTTCCATCACCACCAGAACACGCTCTTTGAATGATCTTGGCTAACATTTGTCTAACTTCTGGTTCACTTGTCCAGTTGAGAGTGCCTTTCTAATGCACATTGCAGTCTGCAGCTGGATGGGCTGTCTGTGAAGCTGCTCCATTAAGTTTTGCTTTCGAGTGTTCGTTTAGCACTAAGTAGATCAGATGGATACACTCTAAGAAGTAAGTCAAGTGGGTATTTTAGTAGATTCAGTAGGGTTTTTTAAAAATAGTTGTTTCAAATGAAGTTGACCACAAGCCTTTTAAATATCGTCGGTGAAATTAATTAAAAATCCAACCTGAATTTTTTGAAGGAAGACAGCTAAGGTTTAGGCAAGCTTCTCTGGTTTCAGGGTCATATATGGGTACTTACACATGTAAAACCACAAATACATACATGCAGTCCTCCTGTGTGCTTGTATTTTTGTATTGAAGTTCATAAGGATGGCCCAAGGGATCATCATGCCTTTTAGCTATGTCGAGGATTTGCAGCACATTTTGGTCTCACTGCTGCCTTGGATGTTTCCTAGGGACAACAGGCACAACTTTTTTGGCCTTAAATTTCTTCTGGAAAAACATCAAGTTCACAAAAATGTTGATGTTTTAAAGTGTTTATAGTATCTTAGAAGTAATTATTTCTACTTTGATTGGCATGGACTCTTTTTTTCACTCATTACTCTATTGAGGACTTCTATGATTTCAGAGTTTTGGTATACATTCTTACCTAAAATGCTCCTTAAAATGGCACTTCTCACCTTCCTGGAATGCTAGAGCAGGATTGTTTACAGCAGGAGAGCTGGTGTCTAAACCAAAAAGTGTCTGGGTATGGTATGGTAGGGTATTCTGAAGAGCTGTTCTCTGGGAGAAAAGCTCTTTGAAATTGGTGACAATGCTGGACTCTTGTAAAGGATGGACGTGGATCACAGTACTGTACCCATCCCCTCAGATGTCCACCTGAACTATTGCCTGCTACCAGCACATCCCTGCCTCTGATTCTGTAGCCCTGAGAACCGAAACAAAACCAGCAGTCTGCTCTTGTGGCCAAGAGGGCCAACAGCATCCTGGGGTGGATCAGAAGAGGGGCGATTAGAAGATGGGGAGAGGTTCTTCANGTCTAGGTGATCCTGCTGTTGTGGGGGGATTGGACTGGATGATCTTTCGACATCCCTTCCAATCCCTAATGATTCTGTGATTCTATGAAATAAAGTCATTACTTGAATCACATGCAATAGATGCAGAACAGGAAGAGATGGTCAAGTGGAAATGAGTCCGTATTTCTCAAGAATGCCTCGCTGTATAGGGAAATGCATTCCTCTCTTGCTCAGCAAGGAGAGAGTCCTCTAACCAAGCCTTGCCACAAAGCTTCTATGTTTGATTTGATTGCATTTTCTTGTTTGTTAGTGTAATTGATGTGTATGTTTTGCCTTACATTTTCAGGTGCTCTGTGCTCTGCTCAAGTAACTTGATGTTTTCTTGCATCACATATTGTTAGTGCTACTGAATGGAGAGACTGATGCAAACATAGCCAGCTTTGAATAAGTAAGTGTGAAGATGAGAGTGCACAGCTCTGGGTCAAATAATGGGGCATCCAAGAGCTATTCCTACACCAGGAATCCACAGATCACTACATTTTCAAATGCTTCAAAGTGACCTTCTGGGAACCTGTGGACAGCAGCTGCCAGAAGTTCTGGAGTTAAGGACTCAACATACCTATAAATTTTAGCATGTACTTAAATAGGAGCGAGAATAAAAGTAATCCTAAATGAGCTTATATAATATTTTGGCAGAACCCTTTACCTTTAACAGTTTTTTACTGGATATATTTCTACACATAGAAAGATATCTGCTGTCTGTTCCCTGTTCTAGTGTAAATACTTTGTTGACATAACTGAGTCCAGAATAGGGATCACATAGATTTTTATTGTTTAACTCAAGTGTTACTCAAGACACTTTAATGAGAAATGTACCAGAATTGTCCTCCTAGGAATCAATTAAAATGTCAGTGGAAGGTAATGCTTTCACCCAAGAAGTCATAAGCCAAAGGCAGTTTTCAAGGCATTTTTAAACTGTGGGTCTCTTTTATTAAGGAATTGTGCACCTGGTTGGCTCAGTTGGTAGAGCATGGGACTGATTTCCTGGGGTCATGGGTTTGAGCCCCATGTAGGACATCTTGAGACAGTACTGTAGGCTGACCCTGCTCCAGCAGGGAGGGGTTGGACTTAGCTGATCTTTCAAGGTCCCTTCCAACCTCTAACATTCTGTTATTCTGTGATTTTAAGGCCAGAGAGGACCATTAATTTATGTGGTCTGCCTTGTGAAGAACAGGATTTGTAAGTTGCACGAATGTGTCGTGAAGGTACACCTGGAAATTTTGACTTTTATTCTTGTGTTTGTGTTTGCCTCCGCTGAAGCTTCTCCGGTCCTTGGGGCTAAGAGCATAGGTGGGATATGGAAGGTCTACATGGCTCAAGTAGCTAAAGATACTTGGTCAAGGAGTTGAGTGGTGTGTGAGATATGGTGGACTTAATCCAGTGCCTCATACACAGGAGAACCTTGGTCTTCTCTCACACTGCAGAATCACAGAACATCAGGGATTGGAAGAAACCTCGAAAGATCATCTAGTCCAATCCCCCTGCCACAGCAGGATCACCTAGATCAAGTCACATGGGAACACGTCCAGGTGGGTTTTAAACATCTCCGAAGAAGGAGACTCCACAACCACCCTGGGCAGCCTGTTCCAGTGCTCTGTCATGAAACATGAGGTAATCCACTGCCACATTTTGAGATACCTCTATGTGTGTGTGTGTGTGTGTGTATCTCTAAAAAACTATTGAAAGGTTATATATATATATAAAAATATATATAAAACCTTCCCATAGTTTTTATATAAATATATTAAAAGTAAGTATGGAAAGCTGGTACACTTTTCAATAGTTTTTATACAAATATATGTTAAAAAACTATTGCAAGGTTAGTTCTGTCTACTGCCTCTCTGGAGCAAAAGTAGTTTTCTAAACTCAAACTTTTCTGGGTACATGAGAGTCCCTTTTCTAGCTGATTGTAGTTAAAAAACTCACTGGGTGCATTTTATTTTACTTTTGATGAATAAGACCTGACAAACATCTAAGGAAGATGTTTCACCTCTGCCTATGAGGTGAAAAGCTTTTTCTGTGTAGAGCTGGTGATAGGTTAAATCCTAATCCTGTAAAAATCTACCGAGTAGTCTTAGCTTTGCAGGATCAGGACGTTCCTTGTTTGCGCAGGCAGGTGAGGCAATTAGCAGCCTAATTACTTTGCCTGAGTGCAGATTGTCAGGGCTCTGAGTGCATTAACAGGCCTTTCATGTCCTGCTCAGCCTCCCCTGGGTGATCCCCACCCCGGGGACTCCACTCAATGGTACCTTCGGTCATTCTGTGAGCTGAGGTGTGCCTCCTGAGTAAACCTGAATTTGGACCTGGCTGTTTGCTCCAGGTAGGTGTGCTCTAGATGTGTTCTCCTGCATATGTCCCTGTTCCTCTTACTCCTCTGGTACCTCTTGGAGGGACCTGGCTGTGTCTGGGGCTGTGGATACACTCAGTTATAAGCACCTGGCACTGCTGCCACTCTTAAGGCTCTGTAGGACTGTGTTCTTGGTTGGCAAGACCATTGTTTCTGCTGGGGTGACCTTCTACCTCTGGCTCACCTTCCCTTGGGAAGTGGCTAGTCCTTGCTGCTCCCTAATGAGCAAGTGCCTATTTGAACACAGAGGTGCAGAAATGTTCATGGATGGTACGTGCAAACCGAAGATAATTTTGGGAAACCTTGCCCTGTGTAGCTTCAGCTATGAGAGTGCTGCTGACAGACCAAATCTGAAGTGGCAAAAATATCACTGATGCAATTATTTGACTGCTTCAGTATGTTAAATTCCAGCTCTTTACGCATCAGAGCTTTGCTTTCAAACTCATTTTCCCCAGTGACTGAAGGTGTTTCTGTAGTTATTCCTGTGGTTATTTTTTTTCCCTAGCATTCCCTAGCCATTTCCATGGCCATTCCCTAGTCATTTCCATGGCCATTCCCTAGTCATTTCCATGGCCATTCCCTAGTCATTTCCATACAGTGAGTGTAAAGACTTATAGGGCAGATGGGGAACCTTTCAAAACTATTTCTTCACTCTTTCATTTCTACTCTGTCATGCCACTTAATGCAGCTGAAGAATGAGTTTTGCCATGGAAATAAAGGTACTTTTTAACGGTTCAAAATAACCTTGTGATTATTTACTTGTTTTATATGGGGTTGCATTGCTGGGGTGTTGTTTTATGTTGAGGTACTTTATTCTAAATCTAATGTGCATAAACAAGTTTTAACTGAAAAGTACAGGGCACTGTAAACAAACTTCAATCTTTTGCATATATATTAGATTGTGGAAACTACTCCAAGTAGTGAGTCCGTGTTTGTCAGCGCATGAGGGCTTAGGGAAGGAGTGACACAAACTTGAGCTCTCAGAAGAGTGGTGGGAAGAGGGGAGAATTGGTATCTCTGTGTGTGTCTCTCTGTGGGGAGGGTTGCTGGCCCTGCAAACTGACAAACAATACACACTTGTAAAGTTGTCAGGACTTGTTTGAGAAGTGGGAGAACCCTAAAAACGTTGCCTTCACAGTGAAGCGTGCAGTGATACCTCTGCAGTCCAAAGAAGTGTCTGTTATCGGAGGAAAACCTGTACTTTGGGAGGTGAGATCAGTTTTGTGCTGTGGACCGAGTGATTTCTTCATTTTTTCTTCTGATAACAAGCCGGTGGCAAGCTTCGCTGAGCTGAGAAATTGTGAACTCTTAGAAAAGGCTGTCTAAAGATAACAATTCCATGTTTCTCAGTAATGCATTCTGGATTAATCTGATATTTTAAAGCCCACTCCACCAAACTGTGAGTGATGCTTGTGTCCTTTTTGTCGTCAGTTACGTCCAGTCCTTTTCTGATTCAAACATGGTGCTGCTGTTGTCAGATTAAATATGGATTTTAAATGTTTGATGCTTCTGCACTGGGAATGTTTTAAATGGATGCAGGCTACCGACTGAATCTTAGGAACTTTCAGGGAAATGTAAAAGAATTAAAGGAGTGCTTAAAAAGGAAATGATTCATAGTTCATGAGAAGGAACGTATGTAATGAATGGCAGCTAAGGAGAAGTTATGGTAGAGTCTCCATGGATTACCTGCTTCATGTCTAAAGAATCCTAATTCAATTTCAAGCTAAACAGCAAAATTTTAGAATCAGGTTTGAAAAATAACCCCTTATCTTTATGTTTGCTCAAGTACCTTGAGCTATTTGGATGGCTTAAGAATAACCATCATTCCATCACTAAACCAACTGTTTTACCTGTGGTGTATTCCACGATGTGAGAATGAAAACCATAACCAAAAGAGCCTCACCAACTAGAAGTAACCTTCAGAGAAAGAGTAGCTTACCTGAGTACGGTGCGTATTGAATATCTGTTCTCGTGACCTCTGCAGAGAAGAAGATTCACAAGTCAGCAACTGAGGGATTATTTAAAATTGCATTTGTTTCTGCCATGATCAGGAACTAAATTCTTTCAAAATATTGTGGATGCACTATTGAAATAATTCTGAGGTCTATTCTGGTTGCATGTGGATTATGAACCTGAGACCCAAGTTAGAAGTCTAGTTTTTATCAGTGAATTGTCCTTGTCTATGGGTTTGTCACTGGAGTGGTTTTTTTGGGGCATGTAGAGCTCAGTGACTACTGCAAAGATCAAAATAAGGGGGTTGTGTGTTTGGTGTTTTTGTTTACTTATTTGGCATTTCCAGGGGTTTTGGCGTTTGGTTGGTTGGTTTTCATATGGTTTTGTTTTGGGGTTTTTTGTCTATGGTTCAGATCTTGATTCAGGCTGGGAGGGGTCCGTACCTGCCTTCTGTATTACACACATATACGGGTGCTAGTTGTAAATCACCTGGTGAGTTTGGAATATGGAAGGCATTTACCTCAGTAGCACTTGTCAGAAGTTTTTCACTGATATTGTTTCTGCATTTGAGGGGAAAACTTTTCTACATAACTCTTCTCTCTGGAGTTGACTAATGGTGACACACCCTGTGACAGGACGATAAAGCAACTCAAGCGTATAACTAGCAGGCTATGGATGCTGCTCTCATTGCTGCTCTTTGGTGCTTTGTAAGAACTTCTGTACATATCAAGAAGACCCACCAGGCAGATGGTGATTAAAAGTCTCCATATCTTCTTCCACACAGTTCTTCAGAGGTGGCGCAGACTATGCTACTCTTCTAGTGGGCAGGTACTCAGCCAGGGAGCCTACAAGATGGATATGTCTGGCAGCAGCAATTCATGAAGCCTGCAGCTGTATCTTAGCTTCTTTGTTTACTGGATTTCCTTAAAGAACAGAATGAAATTGTTAGGATTTGCCTGACATGCCATGTCTGTGTTAGGTGAGCACAGCCTCTGTCATCCTTTTGTTAAGGGTATAAACCTATTATACACGTGGGAAAGCTTTGTTTCCTGTGCAAGGAAATAGCTATGAGAAAGGCACCTAGAATCATAGAATCATAGCATCATGAAATCATTAGGGATTAGAAAGGACCTCGAAAGATCATCCAGTCCAATCCCCCCACAACAGCAGGATCACCTAGACCAAGTCACACAGGAACACACCCAGGTGGGTTTTAGACATCTCCGGTGAAGGAGACTCCACAACCCTCCTGGGCAGCCTGTTCCAGTGCTCTGTCAGCCTCAACACATAGTGCTGATGCTAATTGCTCTTCATTGTTAATTGAGCACTTGTAGACTGGGGTGGCAGTAAAACAACACTAAGGTATGTCTTGCACCAGCACTTGCACACCTCTCATTGCTCTTCTTAAGCCTTCACTGCACTCCTGCAGTACCAAGTGCTGTTAAACTAGTGTTTCTCTCTGTCAGTCTCACCCATTTAGTACTTCAGAATTATTTCAATAGTTCATCAACAATATTTTGAAAGAATTTAGTTCTTGATCAAGGCAGAAACAAATGCATTTTTAAATAATTCCTCAGCCTTGTCTTACCCTTAGCAGTAAAACACCTGAAAGAGGTTTAAATCAGGAAAGTTCACTTTGGAAAATGTGTTTCCAAGTTATGGGGAAGTTCAAATCCAAACCTAAATACTTCTCACTCTGTTTTCTTAAAATTGGCTTCATGGCATCTCTTCTTCAGGACCTCTGCCCCTATGCAGGGATGCTCTGTCTGCACTCTCTCTGAAACATGGTAAAATAGAAGTGTAGCAAGTGGCAGCAAGACAGTCTGTAGCCCTCCTATCAATTGTTGGGTTGAGTTATGGTCAATTATTGGCACCTGGTCTAGTCATTGTAGATGGTTCAGGAGAGAAAGAAGGTCTTTCTGGGTGCGGTTCGTCTAATCCAGTTAGATAGGACAGGGTGGGATTTATGCTATGCACTGCTGACTCCATGGACGCTGAAATGGATGGGTTCAAACTAAGTGTTATGCCAACTTAGCTAAGGAACTTGTTGTAAGACAGCAGAATTTTCCCCTGATGAAGAGAAGCTTAAACATCCATGCACGGGTGTGGACTATATTAACACTTTTGTAATAGGCTCTGCCTCCAGCATACTGACATTTATCCCTCCTGCATACAACGTTTATAGGTTTGTGTGCCTGATACACGTCCCGTTGGGACCCACAATAACTGGAAGGACGTGCTGTTTGTTCAGGGTTGTGCTTAGATGACTTTTACAGTCTAATCTGGGTAGTTGCTCTGTCAGACACAGGAGATGGAATTATACACACACCTGGAGGACAAACGTGGTGCTTAGTGTTTTAGTTATAATAAGCCAGCAAACAATTAACTTGTGTTAGGACTACAGGTCTCAGTTTTTGGTGCTGCCTTGTGCGTGTCCTCCAGTGCCAAACACGCAGACTGGTTGCTCTGTTATCTACCTGGGAAAAACTTGCTTGACGGGTTGCACAGCAGTGGTCTCGTCCACTGCACTAAGCAGCAAAGTTGGGGACAGTCAGAAAACCTTTCTCTGCACACAGTAGACAAGATGGGATATTAATCAGTGCCACTTCGGTGTCGTGTTCTAGCTGATCTGAAATTTATAAGACAGAAACACATCCACGTACTCAAGTGTGTGACATATTGAGGATAATGACTGGCTACATGATTAAGAAGAGAGAAAGAAGCAATTCAAAAGAGCTATTCAATGCCTTTATTTTTCCCCAAATATCTTGTCTAATTGGAGTGGTTCCTAAAGTTAATTTGTATGGGACTATATACAGCAATTAACATCTAATTAAGGAAATGAACAAATACAGACAAAAAATACACTTGGAACCCCAAAACATAGAACTCTCTAAACCAAGTCACTTGATGTTCACAATTTTGGGATATTTTTTCCCCCTTACTCTAGATTGTATTTTAAATACTCCTACTTGTCTGCTATTCCAGTTGTTAGACTAGATAGCAGCCTGTCCAGGTCAGAGATCATCTACTTTCTCTTGCTTTCAGCTTAGTTTGTAGGTTTCATAGACTCTTAGAGGCGTCATCGATTGGAAGGGACCTTGAAAGATCATCTAATCCAATTGTCCTGCCACAGCAGGATCATCTAGATTGAGTTGCACAGGACTTGGTGGCTTTTAAATATCTCCAGTGAAGGAGAGTCCACAACTGCCCCGGGCAGCCTGTTCCAGTGCTCAATCACCTTCATTTTGAAGAAGTTCCTTCTCATATTGATGTGGAACCTCCTATGTTCCAGCTTGCACCCATTGCCCCTTGCTCTCTCACCAGATGATCTTCAGAAGGGACTGGCTCCATCCTCCTGACACCCAACCCTCACATATTTATAGACATTAATGAGGTCACCCCTCAGTCTCCTCCAAGCTGAAGAGACCCAGCTCTTATGCGATGTGAAGTGTTTGCTTGTGGAAAAGAGAGTGTGTCTCCGTATGCATACACCTCTACACCATTTGTTTATTGCTGTGTGACTGTCGACTCCACCGGTTTTCAGGAAGTGTTGACAGTGAGCAGGACTTTGTTTGCAGAGGGAAGAGTCCATCCTCAGCGCCCTGCATGGCCCTTCTACTCACCATCTCCTGTCAGCTTTGTGCATTACTGACCTCCACAGGCATTTTAGTGGAAGGCACAGCAAGAAGAGACAAAGGTCATCACAGAATGTGTTCCTCCTTGTGCAGACAAGTCACGTGTACTTCATGATTGTCTTGCACCATTTGTCTTTGCATGTAAGACTTGGTTGTTTCTCCCAGGAAAATATCTGTCTATAAGAATGGACAGGCTGGAGAGCTGGGCAGAGACAAATGTAATGAAGTATAACAAGGGTAAGTGTAGAGTCTGGCATATGGGCAAGAACAACCCCAGGTACCTGTATAGGCTGGGGACTGATCTGTTGGAGAGCAGTGTAGGAGAAAGGGACCTGGGGGTCCTGGTGGACAGCAGGATGACCATGAGCCAGCAGTGTGCTCTTGTGGCCAAGAGGGCCAACAGCATCCTGGGGTGGATCAGAAGGGCAGAGGTTAGCAGATCAAGAGGTGTTCTTCTCCCCCTCTACTCTGCCCTGGTGAGACCACATCTGGAGTATTGTGTCCAGTTGTGGGCCCCTCAGTTCCAGAGGGATGTGGAGCTGCTGGAGAGAGTCCAGCGCAGGGCAATGAAGATGAGGGGGAGCCCCTCCCTTGTGAGGAGAGGCTGAGGGAGCTGGGTCTCTTTAGCTTGGAGGAGACTGAGAGGTGGCCTCATTAATGTCTATAAATATTTGAGGGGTGGGTGTCAGGGGGATGGAGCCAGGCTCTTCCCAGTGTAATCTGGTGATAAGACGAGGGGCAGAGGGTGTGAGCTGGAACATAGGAGGTTCCACATCAATCTGAGAAGGAACTTCTTCCCAGTGAGGGTGATGGAGCACTGGAACAGGCTGCCCAAAGATGATAGTGGAGTCTTCTTCACTGGAGATGTTTAAGACCCACCTGGGTGTGTTCCTGTGTGACTTGGTCTAGGTGATCCTGCTGTTGTGGGGGCAATTGGACTAGATGATCTTTCAATATTCCTTCCAATCCCTAATGATTCTGTGTAGTTTTTCTTATCACTGCCACTCAGATTGAAGTAAGGGGCACTGTCGAACTCCGCTGTGTCCGTGTCGCCCTGCACCCAAGTAGAGCTGGGATTGTGTCACGTTGCTGTGCCCAGATCAAGACACAGTGGTGGTCTATGCAATATAAATGGCATAGACCAATGAACAAGTAGGTTTGTCTGTGTTTGTGAAACCCAGGTTTGGAGATGTGACGAAATATGAGTGGAATCTTTTCCTGCCCCTTTCTATGAGCCGCATGTAACATGTTTACTTTGTGTTGTACAGAATTATATGAGCGATTGAGCAAGTACTGGGATAATGGTGTACACATTTCTCTTTACCTCTTGAATATGAAAGGGCTCTGCCACAGTTTACCTAAAGGAGACTTCTGCAAGTTTGGTGATGGTAGTCACTATTTCTTTCAGCATCCATATATAGAACCACAGGAAATCCCTGGAGCACAGGAGGATGTTTGAAGTCGCACAGACATCCAGGGAAGGTTTCAATGCACAAAATTCTTTGGATATCCAAAATGCAATAGGTTTTTGACTAGAGAGTAGAAAAAAGTAGGAGCTATCCCTAGACTTAGTGAATTTCTGTGTCCTTCTCTAAGTGTAAAGACATTATTTCCACATTTTGTGTTGTTAAGGGTGATTTTATGGTGTCAGCAGGTGTGTGGAACCTGGCTTCTCATGGCTGTGGGCACTGGGCAGCAATTCTGCCGAGTCACAAGAAGTAGCGCTTTGGTATAAAGTGGGATCCTACAGTGATGACTATTGAAGGATTCCCACAGGTCTGTACATTTATGATTGGAACTGCAACTCATTTACACTAGCGCTGACTTCAAGTACAAAAATCTTGTGGGAGGGAAAAGTCTTTCAAATTCAGTTTTCAGGGCAGAACTGATCATTTTGACTGGATGAACTGAGGAAGTTGAGACTCTGATGATGCCTTTCTTTCACAAATCTTGTGGCGTCTGTTAAGGAAGTAAGTTAAATCAGTGCCTGTAAGATAGCACAAACTTAGTTAAGCAAGCTTCACGTGGACTATAAGGTGTTTATAGCACTGAAGCCACAAAAACGTGGCTTATGTGCAACAAAGTGGTATGGCCATAAGCTGTGATTTAAAAAAATAAACGTAGCCTTTTTTGAGGATTGTGTGGTAGAATATTTGAGGGTTAAGTGACTTGAGAGCATTCAGTTTTCTAGACATTCTACTACCATATGTTGCCACAAGAGTCTGGCTTGATTTCCAGGCCTGTAGCTGAGTTCTTGAAAGGACAGAGTCGGGAAACACCACAGAAGTTGGGGGTATCTCATAAATCATAGAATCATTAGGGATTGGAAGGACCTAGAAAGATCATCTAGTCCAATCCCCCCGGCACAGCAGGGTCACCTAGACCAAGTCATGCAGGAACATATGCAGGTGGGTCTTAAACATCTCCAGTGAAGGAGACTCTGTAGTGCCCCTGGACAGCCTGTTCCAGTGCTCCGTCACCCTCACTGTGAAGAAGTTCCATCTCATACTTATGCAGGCTTGAACACAGAACAGGCTCTGGGAGTGCCTCATGCTTAACAAGAATGTAGACTCGATGGTTGAGAAAGGAGCTGCAAAACACACAGTCTGGATTTTTGCTCAAGTATTCAGAACCCGTGAGCTCTGTTCTCAAGGGATCTAAGGAACAATCTGTAATTATTCTGCCTGTATCCTGTGCAGTGCTACAAGCTGAGACCTCAGGCTTAGTTTAACTCGCCTTGAGAAATCAGCAGCAGCAGTTCATTATCATAACCCTCCTTCAGATGGAAATGCATTAGTGGTTTCTGCACAAGTAAGCAATGAAGGGTCGTGCGAAGAAAAGCCCCGCAGAGTGCCCCGTGCACCCACGGTGTTGCTCGGGCTGCCTCAGTTTGCACCTTTTCAGCAGCTGACAGGGAGTGACAACATCATTGCGGCGGTGCTTACCGGCGCGGCTGGGGTATGGGAGGTCGTTTTCTCTGTTCTGAGTTGCACATGCCTTTAAAAAGTGCCCGAAGATGAAACACGTTTTAGAGGTCATCGAGGAACAAAGTGGGGTTTTCACTGGTTTTATTTTTTAATAACATTGGTCAAATCAGTTTGAAGCTGGAGAAGTTCCAGGCTTAAATGCACATTGTTATGGACTCACGTGGGTAACGCGGTTCCTGGTGGGGATAAGTTTTCCATTGAGTCTCTCAGAAATTTACACAACTTGATTTCCTCTCTATTTTCTTGAGCCCAAGGGAAGAAGATTTCAAACTGGCTGTTTATTAATCCCCTAAAAGACCAACCTTTGCAGCAGTCCTGTTTTATAACATAAGAACTCTGAAAACCTGGGCTTGGATGGATTATAGCGGAATCCGGTCCATTGACTCATAGTTTATGATTAAGTCGCTAATCTGGCTTCCAGCTTCACCCGTGTTTGTTTGGCATGACAGCAATCCCTTTCAGTGGTCATCGCAGGTTTCTCTCTTCACCAGCTTTTCCTCAGAGGTAATTGCAGCCGTACACAACCCATTCAGCCTCCAGGAGATGATCCTTCGAGGTCCCTTCCAATCCCTAATGATTCTATGATCATTCTAGTTCTCTAATTCCTGTTCAGGTGTCTGCTCTGTTTGCTTTCATAGGACAGTCATTTCTTGGGACTAAAATCCCTTCCTGTTGGTGCAGGCAGGGAGCTCCTTATGTCAGCAGTGCTGCAGCCTTGCTTGCTGAATGTATAGTGGAGCTGATTTTTCCACAGGAGATGTTCAAGAGAAAGCCTTGTTGTTTGCATTACTATTGCCAAACGAGCAATGTCATTGAAAGAGCCAGTTTTATTTGGGAGTCGAGTTGCTCATACTGAAGCAGGGGACTGAGGTCTACTCAGTTGCACGGAGTATCAAACATTTACCTTAATGGAGTTTTCTTTTCTGACAAATTAATTCCTAAGGAAAGCAGGAATGCACTTAGGACTGCAAGAGACATACTCTTCCTTAACTAAGCTTTGAAATTTAGTTCTGCCTTTCTTCTTACTTTCAGCCCTCTCACTAATGCTGATGTTAAGGTGAAGTATAGGAATAGGTTAATTGTTCTAGAATGTCAATGCTTTTGCAGCATGCTTGCACTTTGAAAACAAGCACAAGATTCAAAGCCGTGACGTTTACACGTGATTATTTCTCTATAACAAGCATATTTCCAACACAAAGAGCAGGAATCAGCTGAGATGAAATCTCAGCATCAGTAGGTCTGAAATTCTGAAAGGCACTGCTGAATTTGTGTAACATTCATATTTACAAACATTCATTCACTGCCAAATTGGAAGCCTTCCTTCTATTTTCACTTGCCTCAGAATGTTGAGCTGCTTGGTTTTGTTTGGGGTTTTTTTCCATAGACAAATATTAAAGACTGCACGAAAACTCCATGGAATCAAATAAATGTTGAACACATGGAGCCTGAGCTCAGAAGATTTGCAAATGTGATCATTTCCCTAATGAGTGGTGTTTTGCTAATTGAAATAATCTGTCCTGCTCGGAGTTGTCTGCATTATGTAGGAGCCTGTAGCTTGTTGAATTCCCTTCATTGTAGGGTTTTTGAACTCAAAGGAGTTAAAAAATTGGGAAAACAATTATTGCAGAACTGAATTCCCAAATCTCAAAGCTCTTCTAAAAATATCTGAGTTAATTTTTTTCCTTTAACCAGCAGATTACCCAGCTGGCTTTCACGTGAGATGCAGAAGTCAAACGCTGAGATGTTCTCCCCAGCCTCCTTAACTTTTTCATTTCTTCTGCTTTTTTGTTCACAACTGTCTGCTAGATAAGAAATGACGATCTTTCCAAGTAAGAGTGGATCTGACATACGTGTTGCTTTCACACCAGTGCTTAAGCACCCGAAGAAATCCAAAGTTTAGGGAATTAAACAGTGTTATAATTCAGAGCCCGGCGATTAGAAGCACGATGGTCTTGTTGCACAATTTTGGGTACCCAGATGCCTGACTCGTATCTGCCTTATCTCTGTGGCAAATTTTGCCAGCTATGGTGGATGCCTGCTGGAGGAATTTTTATTCTTCAACTTTACAGGAGAGCTGAAAGCTAAACAAAAGTTTGTAGCTAAAGCCATAGGGGAGAAATGACAGTCAAAAGTAGATGCAGGTGATGGTGAGCATTTACTAACTCTTCACTGGGCTTTCCTTTTTGATACTTGCTGTGTTGGAAAGGGGTGGCTCCAATGGACAAAGGTCTTCTTCTAGTTCCTAATGTTGCTAAGCAAGCTAGACTATTATCATGTGTATGGAGAGAAGTGACTGACTCCAGACTGCTGAAGCTCGGGTTGGCAATAAGCATCAGGTTTGTTGCTTCTGTAAGGCTTACGCTGTCTTCACATTGATTTTGATTCCAGTTCAGTTCCAAGGACAGCATACATGAGATGATCTGCCAGATGCTTCCGTTTAAAAATAGTGCTTACTCTATTTTTAAAATGGAACGGTTAGAAAAAGTGTTCTGAGAAGATGAATGATCAAGGAATGAAAGGAAATTCTGGTTTTCATGTTAGGATGAAAATTTTACTCTCATCTAGGGCAGAAGGATGAGATCACTGAGTATCTATCTAGTTTGTATGACGCAGTGCAACGTCAGTGTAGACGTTAAGAATGTCTTGGGAGCCGGGGGACTTTGCAAAGGCCAGTGAGACAATGAGATCAGCTTAGGGGAGAAAACTGAATGGGAGTCCATCATAGGATTTTGTTGGAGTGCAGCATTTTGACCCAAGTGTTTGAGCAGAAACTAACTGCTGAATGTTACACAAACTCTTTATAGGTCTTGGTTTCCGCAAGAAAAGCCTTCCTACTGTATATCTGAGTATCTCCTGATTTTTGTCCTTGTAAGAAATGTTTACTTAGCCTTGTAAGAGCTTCTGTGGATAGGAAAATGCCATTGTCTCTCTTACAGCTGAGAATTGAAATGTTCTGTGATTCATCGGTCACCTGTAGAACTCTTGTGAGAGAAGTTATCTCCTCAGTCCTGGGCTCATGATATTGAACTAGTCTTTCTTGGAAATGAGTGTGCTCTTTCTAATTCCAAGTCTGCCCTCATCAGTGCAATGAGTTCATTTCAGATCCTCTAGGTAACTTTAATATCTTACCGGGACGACGTAACTCTAACGCTCGAGGAACTTTTTATTTTCATAATGGATAGACCAAGAATATTTTGCAGAAATGAGCTGGCAAATTCTGCAAATAACACAATGTACATTCATCTGGACAAAATAATTCATTACTCTGTGATTCTACTCGTGAACAGTTTGCCGGCGGAATGATTTTGTTATACACACGTTTCAGATGTGCGATGGAAAGACGCAGCTATTTCCTACGTTACAAAGCCTGGCCAGCTGTGCCCGCTGCTCCGATGGCGTAACTCGCTTCGTACATTTCAGCAACGTGGCAATTGTTCGAGTTCCCAGAGCCGTGTTGTGGATTAGTGCTTCAGATTTATAAACACTTTGGAAACACGGAGGACCTTAAGTCAATGAAAATTCTTTCAATTTTACAGCGTCTTGCCTCTGATGTTCTCAAACACCCATCTGCAGAGGAAGGTTATGCAGAAAGGTTGCAGTAGAGAAGGTAGCAGAAGGACTTTGTTTGTCTCCATTCAGTTGGTTTTGGTTTCATTTGTCACTACGCTCTGGCTGATTTTGTTCCTTCAACAACTAGTATTTCTAACTGTTTCTAACACTACAAAGGTAGTATTTCTAAAACTTGTTCTAAATATGCTACCCTAATTTTCCTTACTCAGGCATTACTAGAAGGATTCTGTGGAATCCTAGAATCATTAGGGATTGGAAGGGACCTTGAAAGATCATCCAGTCCAATCCCTCTACCACAGCAAGATCACCTAGACCAAGTCACACACGAACACCTCCAGGCAGGTCTTAAACATCTCCAGTGAACAAGACTCCACAACCTTGTTCCAGTGCTCTGTCACCCTCCTGATATTTATGTAGAACCTCCCATGTTCCACCTCACACCCACTGCCCCTCGTCCTATCACTAGATGACATTGAGAAGAGCCTGACTCTATCATCCTGACACCCACCCATCAAATATTTATAGACAGTAATGAGGTCACCCCTCAATCTCCTCCAAGCTAAAGAGACCCAGCTCCCTCAGCCTCTCCTCATAAGGGAGGTGTCCTACTTCCTTCATCATCCTTGTAGCTCTACACTGGACACCCTCCAGCAGCTCTGTGTCCTTGAAGTGAGGGGCCCACAACTGGACGCTGGAATTCTCGCTACACCATGATGCCACTTCCTCTTGCAGTAGTTCTACTGAAGATTCCTGAGTGAAATCACTCAAAGCAGGGGAACTTTTCATCCTAGATCTTTGTGTTCTTTAGTCGCTCTTAAAAAACAAGATTTTTCTAACTGCAGTTAGAAAAACTTCTGTGTCTGTCAACAGATTGCAAAGCACTGAAGTTATTTGACAATGCTGCTTGAGATCTGATGAGAACAAGAATCTCACAGTGCCGAGAGCAGCAGTGTACACTTCTGAAAGCCCTGCATTTTGGGAAGAGTGGGTCAAATAGCTTAGCAGTGTATTTTGTCCAACGTTCTGCTGAATTAGAAATGTATGAAGCAAATAATTCCAGAAACCTTACCCTCCTTGCCAGACCACAGTCACTGCTGCTTCTAGATGCTCCTTTAGTCTTCAGGTCAGAGACAGCATCGAGGGGAACTCCGAGCATCAATCTCTGTTTTCCATCTCGTTAACCGGGTACTGTTTGCTAGTTACACAGAGCGCGGCTCTCGTCTGCATCCTTCTGCCTGTCCCCCTCGGGTTCGCTGCGTTGTCGGTGTACGCAAAGATGATGGGAAAACAGTTTAGTAATCTCACAGTGTAAAAAATCACCTTCCTGACTGAAAGTGTCCTCACACTGGAAATCGGATGACTTGAGTGGCCGGTGTAACCAAGCCCACCGAGGTGTAGAAGCTCTAACCACTGTGTACTGAAGTTTAGGCAGAATCACCTGGCATGCAGCCTGGGCTCCTGAGCGGAGCAGAAAGGATCTGGGCAATCAAAAACAACCAGACAATTTTTTGTTTCCACTGAAAGAACGAGGCATTTCATTTCTGTGTGGAAAATAGTGCTTTAGGCAAACTAAACCTGCTGTCTGGAAAAGTAAATAAAACCATTCAGTGCCGGATCAGAAGCTGCAGCTGCTTTTGATTGAGATGTTTTAGTGAAATGGCATAAAGCCCTGGCAATCAGGTAAGTGCAGCTCGTGCTGTTGGTACCCCTGGGTCTATAATGGAAACTGTAGCTATTGGTTTTTATTTCTCTCTCCTCCACAGTAGGACCCACCTCTCTGTTGGACTGTATATCCCACGACACACCGTATCTCGCCAAACCCAGAATGTTCCACAATCGCACAGCGAATGCACAGTCTGAAATTTGTGCTGCCTGGAGGTGTCGGAACTGAGAACAGTGCAGAGAAAACATCTTACATTTTCAGGTGGGTACTTTGAAAACTGTGTTTTGTTGTGCAAGAAGTTTTCTATTTTTAATAGTTCAGTTCAGAAATAAACCCCAATATCAGACTACCCTACCGCACTGATATTTCATAGTTGCTCAGTTAAAATTTGGGACAGGAAAGGCAAGAAGAATTAACAAGAAGAAGATGCTTCTCCTTCCTCCAGGAAAAAAAAAGGTGTGCTCTTTAGGAGACCCTAGTCTCTTTCTGTTAAGCACCCATTTCATTAGTGCACTTAAGTGTTCGATCTATACAGTCGGCTAAGAGATTCTGAGAGGAAGCCACACAAAGTCTTGCCTCATTTTCTTCCTGAACTCTCATTCCTGATGCTGCAATTTCAGCCACTCCCTCACACACAGCACCCCTGTTTTTGTCTGAACCCAAGTAGCAGAAGGAAGGTGCATATGGTGGGTATAACTGGTTTTATAGGCTTTTACTTTTCACAGTAAAAGGCTGATTTAATGTTTTCGCTAAGATCTGGGTTGTGTGAGAGAACAATAACTATAAGGTCTTACCCATACAACCACAGGTCAGTCAGCTATAGCTGTGATTTTGACCTGGATGTGAATGGATCCTTTCCTTCAAGAGTCTGGCAGAATGGCTGAAGACCATCTGAAGTAGCGAGCGCTAGCAGGTGCGTGAGACTCTTACAGACAAAACGTGTCTAAATGGTAATCTTAAGGGAAGGCTTATGTCACGGTGTAAATCAAATCTATGATGTCTTAGTGTTTTACAAAATTTAAGTGCAAAATCTACTACCTGGAGCACACTGCACACTAACTAGTGTTGATCTACTAAGGAGGTGCGTGTTTTTTCCTCTGTTGGCAAAAGTGGGATTCAGCTCTACAAAATTGTTTTGTGCAGGCTCTGTCAAAAAGGTTATTCTTGCAACCGTTTAATAAGCAGATTTGTATTTATTGTAGCAGGAGGACTTTAGAAGGAATATTTGTGTATGCCCATACACCTCCCTTCTTTTCCCAGCACCCCAAAGAACTCTGATGAGTACTTCATTGATTTGTTCACAAGCACCACTTTCTAATAGGGTCCCCTGGAATAAATCTAATTCATAGTGACTGCCAGTGACTTCCAAAACCATAAAAACAGGCACTTTGAGACACACCTTCAGCGCCACCGTTTCCATCAGGATGGGAAATTACACAGGAGTCTGATGAGGGAGGCTGTTCAGGGATCTTGCTGCTTACGTTCCTCTGACACAAAGGAGGTACGTGTCCAAGACAATCAGGCCCCTAATCACAGACTCACAGAACATCAGAGACCTCGAAAGATCATCCCCCTGCAACAGCAGGATCACCTAGACCAAGTTGCATAAGCTTCCTGCCTTGAACTCCCTGTAGTAAACAAGATGGGCATTGTGACCATTTTGGGAATGGTATTTGAAAGCACACACATGATGCTTCCAACGTCCAGGAGCTTCATCATCTCTGCACTTTCAGTCTAGCATTCCAAGTAGAGTTTCAGACTAGAATATATTGGTTCTGAAATTAAGTCCTGGGCACTAGCTGAAAAGTGTATTTTTGTTATTAAGGAATCGAATTAAAATTGTAAGGAAAGAGCACCGTTATTAGTTGGTGAAAGTTACTTGCTTTGATTAAAAGCACCAATAAATGTGCCTCGGTTCTATAACTGCTCCATTTAGCACTTGACATATAATAGGGCTTTTTTTCCCCCACAGTGTAATATCTCCATTGAAATACAATTATTTTGGAGATCGCTCAGCTGAATGCCCTTATAAACAGGCTGTTAGGGGAACTCGCCCCTGGTGATCATCAGAACATCACGACAATACGCACAATTGATGTACATGCAAGGGATGTTGTAGCCATGCTCATGGCACAGAAGGTAATTAGTGGCAGAGCAATTACACTAATGCATTTTTAAAAGCATAAAATAAAGAATAATTTCATTTGTTGAAAAGATATTCTGGTGGCTTATGTATGGCAATGACAGAATATTTTGATTCGATCCATTTATGTCCTTTTATATTTTTTGCTTTGAAGTTGGATAATTGCATTTACCAGTTAAAGAATTACCATTTAAAAACATATAGATACTTTGTCCAAATGTTTAAAGACATCCGTTAAAATCGCGCGGGATAATGTGACAGCAGGTTTCTCGTTAATTTGTCTCTAATTACTGATCTGTTCACAACTAATATAAAAGCTCACATTTATTGCAGATTGCTTGAAGGTTTAATACCTACAAAATATAAACCAGCAATTGTGCTACGTTTCCAGGCAGCTGTATTTCCCTGTCGGTTTCTGAGGTGGTTTGTGCTGCTAACCTTTCCCATGCCTGACTTCAGGGACTACTTACAGGAATCTGCTACCCTGTCCTCCATCCGTAACCACTCGGAAAGGATGGATGTGATGGCAGACACCAAGGAGTGTCTGTGTGATTAAGCAGGTGAGGGAGAGCTGTTGTATCTTCTGCTTCTCATGTCTGCAAGCAGTTGCAGGCAGTGTCTGAACTCCAAAAGGGGTTCAGACCCCCAGTTTGAAGGGGTACCCTCATTCCAGAGCCTGAAACGTAGAGCTTTTTTATTCATAAGGCATAGTAAAGGAAGAGAGAAAACTTTGTAGGTATGAATTGTGTGTGGCATGTGTCTAGAAATTCATTTGCCTGCTGTAGCTTGTCATGCTTCTACACGCTGCACTTCGGCATGTTTACTTGTAGTAAAATTCACCTGTTGGCAACACAAGAGCAAGGAGTTTGCCCCACCTCCCACCCCTTTCCGAACAACCTCTCGTCCTTGCGGAAGGCAGGTCAGTATAACGGTGATTTGCTTTGTCGTAAATACTGATCTTGCAGGAGGCCGGACATACAGTATTGATGCTTCAGAAATACAGACTTTACGTGAATGACCTAAATATATTAAAAAAAATCATAGAATCATTACGGATCGGAAGGGACCTCGAAAGATCATCTAGTCCAATCCGCCTGCCACAGCAGGATCACCTAGACCAAGTCACACAGGAACCCGTCCAGTTGGGTCTTGAACATCTCCAGTGAGGGAGACTCCACAACCCCACTGGGCAGCCTGTTCCAGTGTTCCGTCACCCTCACCGTGAAGAAGTTCCTTCTCAAAATTAATGAGAGTAAAATTGTTTTACTTGAAAAAATAAAATCAGAAATGGTATTGCGTGTTATCCGTGCGCGAGGAAAGCTTCTTGTCAGGAAAGTGGTCTTTTTAGCCCTTCTAACTGATATCCTGTACAACTGTAGAAAAAATAAGGGAAAAAACAAAGGCAAAAATGCCCAGCAACCCCCCCTGCAACACTTAGAGATGCTGAACAAAATCCATTCTACAGAGCATAATGATTTTGTTGTGGTGCGATGCATAATAGCAGTTGCATCGGAAATTTGCGGCAATTTAAAATATTCTTTTCAGTGAAATTGTTTATCCACATTGCCAAAGCCTTTAAGGAAGTCCTGATGTTTTTCATATTGTCAGGAGCAGCTGTTTCTGTCTGCTGTGGCTGTCTGAGCGCTAGCTAGGCAGATGGCACACAGTCGCTGAGGTGTGTCTGTTGTATGCAGGACCAACTTTCCTGGCTTGTAGGAAGCACAGCTGCCACGCTATTATGATGATGATGATGATCCTTATGCATTTCAGACATTGGAGGCCTTCTATAGAGCTGCATGCTTTGAAGGGGTGATTAGGGTCTTCAGTACACTGGGTAAGTACTTCAGTAATCAAACTGACAGGCTGTGTGGAAATATGGAATCCCTATTAATTAGAACTTTACGTAGGGATTGGGAGGGGATAACGTCTCCGTAAAAACTAAGTAAAATTATTTGCCACAGATACAACATCTCAGCGTTGTAGCATGTAAGTATCAGAAAGAGTATCTCAACAATTATTAGATACCAATACATTTATGAATAAATTAATGTGTTTTACATCATTAACTCTGGTCAGTTACTTAAAGAACATACTGAAGAAAATTCTGGACTGCTAAAATTAAAGACCTTTAGATTTTTGTCTCAATTGGCAGAAACTTTTTCCATAGAATATCAGGAGCAGCAACATTTCTTTACCCATGTCTCACTTGTAGTAATTGATTTATGAATCATCTACATTTTTCTTCTAAAATAACTACTTCCTTAACATTCCTCTGTAGTGGGATGCAGCATAAGAGAGCTGGAGAGCGTATCCAGGTGTGGCTGGGCCTTGAGGAAACAAGGCAACGCTGACCAGATGCTGTATTTCCTGTTGATTGGAGGTGTTAGTTCATTAGACCACTAATCAAAGCCATGTGCTCTGCTAACAAACCGTTTCATCCCCTGAGTGCTGGATCATGCACGTATTGTTCCCAACTAATTAGGACCAGCTCCTAGTCCAAGGAAAGTCTCTTGCTGGTGACATCCGTAGGTGGTAGAAGAAGTTGTCTGAGAATGAGTGTTACTGTTTGGGTCTTCACAAAGCTCAGTTGAAAATATCAGGTACAATCAAGGGGTTGTGCATAGATGTCTGTGTTTCAGAAGCCCCACTGGCAGTCTTTGTTGTATAAATAAAGCCAAGGTGTTGAACGAACGTGGAGATTGACAGACCAAAGGTAAGAGTTGAAACTGCTTGAGATGCAGAGTGAGCGGTGACGTACCAGTAGTGCTTATGTTGCACCACTACCGTATGCACAGCAAAAACACCAGCAAAGTTGTTTTCCATGGCAGGAGTCATGACCACATGAAATAACGTTCCAGAGTACTTTCCAAATAGCTACAGCCCTGACAGCATGAGCAAAGATAATTAGAATTACAATTGTGAAAAACGTTTATTTCTTCATCTATAAAAAGTTTCCTTGAACGGGAAATTTGTGGATAATTCTTTAAAAAAAGATAGTCCTCTTACTTAATAAAGGAGGAATCTTAATGTGATGCTATTGCTCTCGGTGTGTAATTGAATAATTTTAGAAATAGTTGAAGGCCAGTAACTTCCTTGTACGTGATAAAAATACCTGATGAGAAAATACAAGGAAGATTGGTCATTAGGTTTTACCAAACAGGATGAGGAAGATATGATCCATTATCTCTTAGTAAAGCTCAGGGATCAGTGTGTCAAAGAGAACAAACAAAAGAGGACGACTCATGGAGTGGAAGGCCAAAAGACAGACCATCCTGATCAGAGTAGGACAAAAGGAATAGCCTGGTTCTTGAGAAGCCAATGGAGGCAGACCTGCAAGCAAAGTACAAGGAGAGCAGTTTACAGCAATAACAAGAAATACTGCAGGGTTAGAGGATCATGTGGAGATGGTCACAGAAGAAAGCAGAAGTACTGCAGTGCTAAGGGAAAAGGTTTTCAGAAAGTCACGGATATCAGAAAGCACGTGGAAGACAATCACAAAGGTGAAGAAGATGAAGATCAAGGGCGGAGAAGAAGACTAACGAGCCTGGCAGATTGAGAGCAAGCAAGGAGAACCAATGGTGCCTGTAGTGTGGGAGATGAAAGAATACAGATTGATAAATGGGAGAAGGGTTATCTTCAAGCTGGTGAAAAGAATCAGTGGGTTAGAAGTGAAGAAATCTGCCTTGACAGAGGCTGGAAAAAGTCGGTGGTGCAAAATGAAAGCAGAGACATAAGTGAGAGTCCTTCAAGAATATTTACATGCTGTAAGAAAAGAAGAGAAATTCCTACCTTATTATATTTGAAAGGCATGCTGGTGCATGCTGTTCCTGGGTAAGATGGCTGGGTAGTTGCAGGGAAACAGCACTGGGGATGGAACTGTGGAAACACCTAGTGAAAGAAGGTGTGGGGGGGTGTGTGTGTGGTGGCATTTTCTCATACAGCATCACGATCAAAATGATACTGTTCTTTCCAAGCCCGTTCCTGCTCTCCCTCCACTTGCTTTGGTTTATATTTAGTAATCACAACTGAACAGAAGAACAGATTACATTTAGCATTTTCATTTTATGTGTGTGTGATATTTTCTGGTTCTCTTTGTTACATCCAATGCCTTGCTATGGGTCTTCAGAGTGACTCTTACTCGGGCTGGTCACAAGCATGTGATGACATGGTCTGTACTCCTCCTTGTGCTATATCAAAAGGTGAGGCTACTTGTGCAGTAGCTAAAGTGACAAAATCAGAAGTCTGATAGAACTGTAATTTAACTGATGGCCATACTTCTTCCCTCTTCTGACTTGAGATGCTCTGCCATTCTAACTAAAGCAAAATACCTTATTTTTGCTTTAATTTATCTGGCTGTTCTTATCTTTACTATAATTATCAACCCTGATTACTGAGGAAGAATGTGCTGCCACCTATCCTAAGTCAGTACTTTTTAAGTAGATCAAAACAAGGAGGCCTGATTTTTGATGGTTGTCTCTCATTGTACACACTTCTTCAAGTAATGTGAAGCAACATCTTCCTGTTGAAATAGAACTTGGGGACAAGGGAAAAGATGTTTTAAAAGCAGCTCAGCTTATCGAGAGAGGTCCTTCTCCCCCTCTGCTCTGCATTAGTGAGACCACATCTGGAGTGTTGTGTCCAGTTGTGGGCCCCTCAGTTCAACATGGATGTGGAGCTGCTGGAGGGAGTCCAGCGTAGGGCAACGAGGATGATGAAGGAAGTGGAGCACCTCCCTTCTGAGGAGAGGCTGAGGGAGCTGCTTGTCTTNAGGTCCCTTCCAATCCCTAATGATTCTATGATTAGGCCTTAAAGCTGCCACTAGGAAGAAATAGGCAAAGTCTGGAGCTGAAGATCAAGAAACTGATGTAAATGCAGTTTGCTATGAAGACCAGAGACAGGTAAGACTTCAAGATCTAATGGTACATTTCATTGCAAAACACATTATAGAAGACACTGAGGGAACTGAATTTGAGAGGTAAAATTTTTCTTCTACTTAAAACAATCTGAAATGTTTTGGTGGAATAGGGCGTATAATACTAAACCTTAGTGTTTTAACAGAAGACTGTTTCCTGACTGTTCCAGGTGAGATTTATTGTAAATTTTCTTGTGTGTATATGCTAAAATAACATTTTAATGCCCTTTTTTTGGTGTCAGTATTCCAGAAAGTGCATAGGCTCCCTTTTTGTACTAATTTTTTTGTATAAAATTAGTCTTTTGTGCTTATAAAATTTTGAGTCGTTTATGTTCTTTTAATTTATGTAAAGAAATTATTTATTGATCTCTGAACATCCAGACCTGCCTGGGTGTGTTCCTGTGTGACTTGGTCTAGGTGATCCTGCTGTGGCAGCGGGGTTGGACTGGATGATCTTTCGAGGTTCCTTCCAATCCCTAATGATTCTGTGATTCTATCAGTGAGGTTTTTTTCATTAACTATTTGTTCTCTGTGCATTTGTCTCGTGTGTTTCTTGTTCTCGTTCTGCAGAGCTTATAGAAGGGTGACATATCAATCTTCTATGTGAACGTGCTGACATCAGAAGAAAATTCAAGGAGTCTTGTGAGAAACTGTTTGTCTAGGCATTGTATTGTAGCTAAATGGGCGCTGGAGGAAATGATGTAAACTTTCTGGTAATGCTGCTGCTATGCAAGCCTGCTAAAGGATTTGGAGGGCAGAGCAGTATCCATTAAAGATGGACTACAGAGGATTCCCAGCATATTCAGGAGCACGAATGTGAGAAATACTCTTGGTGTTGTACTTGAATGCCAGCAACTGTAACAGAGAAAGCAGGCAAGTCATTAGTGTACACTCCTGTATGAGCTCAGGTCTTGATTATCTCTTTCCTGTGCCTGCAGATAGAAAAGGAAAGAAGGCTGCTGAAAGGCCAGTCTTTTCTAAGAAAGATGGGGTGCATAATTATATAGGTTTATCTGGCCTTTTCCAAAGGGACAAGTGGTGCCACTTCTCCAGTGCCTCTCCTTACTAGTCTTTCTGTTCATCTCCTTTTCTTAACTATCGGGGGTTTTTTTATACCTTTCTGGTGCAGAGTCAAGCACATCTGGGGACTGGGTCCCTCTTGCTTCCTGACGTAGATAAGTTCCTGAAGTTGTTGCACAAAGTGAGGAGCTTCTGCTCAGTTTTGATTCTCCATACAAAAAACTCTTGTAGTCCGAGCGGAACGCAGTGCGTGATGCCACCAGGCTGTACTTGCTTCAAGATTTGTGCCACGTTTTTCACCCGAGTGCTCAAGGCTAAATTCGGAGCAAAAATATTCAGGTGCCACTTCTTACTGCAAATTTGATTTTAGTATAAAGTAATTGGCCTTAAGTAACTGCGTAAGTGCGAGCTTCCCATGCGTGTGGCATCGCCTGATGCTCAGAAGAGAACAACCTACCAAGACAGGTGGAACACTAGTTACTCCTTTTACTCAGAATGTACCCCCTTCGTGACAAACGTGTGTGAATGCTGAGCTGTAAATGGCCTTTGACAAGACAGTTGGGCATGCTTCTTTATATTAACACAACAGTCAACTTCTGCAACAAGTAGTGTGTCAATAGTAGACACCTATGAGATGAGTATGATTTCTTCATACTAGTAGACACAGAACAGAACATTCGTTCTGTGGGGTTTTTGATTGCATTTACTTGCCACAGGCACCAGGGCTCAGACTCTGCTCCTGGCCGGTGAGAAAGCTCTTTTTCTGTTCTAAAGCTTTCTGGTGCTGTCTCTGGGTTTAGTTCACTCATGACAACCGTGTAACTTTTAAATATATTCAGCGCACGTCACACTGAGTATGAAGGAAATCAAATGTCCCCTCTGGAGTCGCATGATGTCGTAGGTGTCACAAGCCAAGAATAATCAAGATGAGATTATGGACCCCAAGGACAGTATGTGTTTTCTAAATAATGTTCACCAGTCAGAGACTGGGAAAGTAAAACTAATATCCATGTCTTTGTATCGATGCACTGAAAAAAACCCCAGACCAGGAATGGTTTTTGTAGAATTTATTTGGTGTCTAATTCAATCAGTTGAAGATATAAAGTAGTAAAATGCTGGGGATAACAGATGTCTGTTTATTTCAAAGTCATTATGTATTTCTTTTGCATTTTCATTTATATCTATGAAGCAGTTTGGATTTATATTACGATGTTCTCAAAGTAATTAAATGTCTTCTGTTCATTCTCCTTAAGGGGCTGCAGTAAACCTGGAGTTACAGAGATATGTTGAGTGTTGATAGTGCTTTGAGTATTTACCTCCAGAAGAGCAGATTATAACTTCTGGATTTACATCACTGCAGCAGCTCTGCTAAATGTTCACTATTTCATAAAAAGTTTCCATTCTTTTGGTTCACTGGGTGGTTTACTAGTCTTACCTATTTGTAATAATCAGTTAACATTTCATGTGAGTGCAGATAAAACAAACCCAAGTAGTTTGTGGTTGCTCATTGGTAAAGATACAACAGGTAATCAGGAATGTAACCTACCATCAATCTCTCATGTTTTCTAGTCATTTTGTAAAGTCACTCTGAGATAACTGAAAGATGACATCCTCTCCTCCCTCTCGAACCCATCAACACCCAACGGTACTGAGAGAACTGGCAGATGAGGTTGCTAAACCCCTTTCTGTTATATTCCAAAAGTCATGGTGGTCTGGCAAAGTCCCCACTGACTGGAAAAGGGGAAACATCATTCCTATTTTCAAAAAGGGTATGAAGGAGGAGCTGGGGAACTACAGGCCAGTCAGTCTCACCTCTGCTCAGTAAGATCATGGAACAGATCCTCCTGAAGGCACTGCTGAGACAGGAGATTTGTGAAGAGGTGATTGGGCACAATCAGCATGGCTTCACCAAGGGCAAGTCCTGCCTGACGAATCTGGTGGCCTTCTATGAAGAGGTCACAACATTAATGGATGAGGGGCAGGTGACTGGTGTCATTTACGTGGACCTGAGCAAAGCCTTTGACAGTGTCCCACACCACATTCTGGTCTCCAAGCTGGTGGAACATGGGTTTGATGGGTGGACCACTAAATGGGTAAAGGACGGGCTTGATGGCCACACCCAGAGAGTGGTTGTTGACAGATCCATGTCCAAGTGGAGGCCAGTGACAAGC
>VXBP01000806.1:60708-92095 GCA_013400115.1 Rhinopomastus cyanomelas | reverse complement strand
CTCTCCTATGAGGACAGACTAAGAGAGTTGGGGCTGTTCAGTCTGGAGAAGAGGAGGCTCCAAGATGACCTTATTGTGGCCTTCCAGTATCTGAAAGGAGCCTACAAAATGGCTGGGGAGGGACTATTTAGGATGGTGGGTAGCGCCAGGATAAGGGGGAATGAGGCAAAGCTGGAGATGGGTAGATTCAGAGCGGTTGTGAGAAAGAAGTTCTTCACCATGAGAGTGGTGAAGGCTTGGAATGAGTTGCCCAGGGAGGTGGTTGGAGCCCCATCCCTGGAGGTGTTTAAGGCCAGGCTGGATGGGGCTCTGGCCAGTCTGGTCTAGGGTGGGGTGTCCCTGCCCATGGTGAGGGGATTGGAACTGGATGATCCTGCGGTCTCTTCCAACCCCGAGTGATTCTGATTCCGTAACTTCTCCAGTGAAGTGATCCTGCTGTGGCAGGGGGATTGGACTAGATGATCTTTCGGGGTCCCTTCCAATCCCTAATGATCCTATGATTCTAACTGGTTGGCATGTGAGAATAGACTCTTTCCTTGCTCTAGCAACTGGATCTGAATATCTATATGGGAGAAAGCTTGAGATAGCTCTGAGTTACCCATCGACCTTTTACCATGTAACAACTCTAATTTTCTGTGTTTGATTTTGCTATAACTTCAAAAGTTTACAGGTTTTTTTATTCAGTTGTGTTCAGGGTAGAAGCACAGTGGTGAAATATACTGTTGTGTTGCCCAAATGATTTGCTTACACTGACTGTGAAGTGCTTCAGGAAAAAATCTTCCAGATGTTCTAAAAGAGCATCTTGGACCTCAAGCATTAGAACAGAGTGCTCAAGGAAGTGGTCAAATCAGCATCTCTGGATGTGCTTAGAGGCCATGTAGATATGGTGCCTATGTTTTAGCCTTGGCCGTGGATTGGACTTGAGAATCTTAAAGGTCTTTTCAAATCGAAATTATTCTGTTCTTTGAAATTCCTTACAAAGTCCATATAGGTCTCAATATCCTGAATTTTAGAGTGTCTAAAGTCACCAGGTACGACGTACTGTGTGTGACAAAGGTGGGCACTGAACTAGACTGTCAAGGCCCAGTCCTTTGAGATTGAAATCTCCTGTATGATTGTAGGCAGAACAGAAAAGACGTGGCTGTTCTCAGGATCCAAATGAGTGTGCTATAAATGATGAAAACACTTCAGAGGTATTACTGATTTCATCAATCTTATGCTATTCATTGGCATCTAGATCTGAAGAGCCCCTTCGTGCAGAAAACTAAGCTTTGAACACAGGTTGTTTCTTGTACTAACCTTAGCGGTGAGTGTGAATTTACTGTTTCTGCACCCTTAACGTTAATATGAGTGGGATGGAATAGGGCTTAAAAAAAAGTCATGAGATTTGATAAGCGTTCATGCTTTTTATTTGACTTGGGGTGTTGAATCCATGGAAACACTGGCTTTTGCACATAATTTTCTCATTCACAAAATTAAGTAATTACATCCTGGGAGAAAAGCACTGGCATTGAATATACAGTATCCAGACTATGTCACTACAGGTAGCAGATTGAGTTTAACTAGCCATATGGGTTGTAATTGTCTAAGTATGATTAATTCATAATGTTTGTTAATTTTATGCCTTATATTACGGTTTATTATTATAATGTCAGCCTTGTCTGTATTCCTTTGTTTCTTTTTAATCTAGGTTTTGATTAAGTTCCTCAAGGGATTTCAATCGTACTATGATACTAACTAATGATGTCCTCATATCCCTGGGTCCCATCAATAATAGCTTGTTACCCTTGCTGCAAGTTTCATGGAAAAGGGCTCTGAAGTTAGAACAGATGGTGCATCTGTCCATCGCAGAACTCTGCAGCCTGAGGAAAACTTTATACTGAAGGTGGAAATAATGGGTGTTCTGCTTAGCTTATCGGAAATTCTAAATGGGGTGATTGAAGACTATAATGATCACTGTTGTTTGATGCCGACGAGATTCAACATCTGGCTAATGCCTTTACTACTAGCTGTAACAGTGAGAAAAGACACTGTAGGGATTTCTGCTTCTTTCTCATGTACTAGTGTGTTTGTGATTGTACATAAACACAAACAGGTAGGTTTCGTCCCTGCATGTGGAAATGTCTATAACTACATATACGTGATCCAGTGTCTATATCAGTATCCGATTTGCAAAATACGTAAAACGGAGAGCTGCATAATATTTCCATGCCATCAGTACACCCCCTGCTTTCATTTCCCGAGCTTGATTTATACTTTAACAGTTGTAACTATTTAAAACCGCTTTTAAAATGGCTTTTTATCTGTCTTTTCTTGCCTATGGGCCTAAGGCATTAACCCAAAACAAATTAGTAATAAATTGTGCCTTTGTTTCTCGTATAGGGTTCAAGAAGGAAGCACCAGTGGGACTGACAGAGCTGGCCTTTGTGAGGAAGGCTGAAAACCAACTCCTTCAAAGCGATGGACAACTTTTTATCATACTTGGCTTTTCACTAAATCTCCAGAGTTACTAGTCCATTCTGTCACTGCACTGTGATTGACCAGATGGAATGTCATTAAAAGGAATAGTGACTGAAAATGCACAGAGAATTAGAAAAGTTACTTCTCTACTCATGATGTTTCTTTGCTTGGTTGTACTGCAATCTAGATAATGACAACAGTTCAGGGAGCTTTATTTTAGAAATCTAGATGGCATTACCTTAAGTTGTATAATGAATAACTTAAGTTATTCAGCAGTTTGCCCTGGTGTTCTTGAAATAAATTGCCAGGGTCACTAACATTGTAGCCCTTTTGTGCATTTGAGCTCTTTTAAGCTGTATTCAAAAACCCCTGCAAACAAAACATATACCAGCCTTTAGGTACTTGCTGTGAAAGCTCTGATGCCAATGGAACATTAACCCCAGATTTTAAATGTCATGCTGAATTTGGACCCAAACACCTATCAAAATACCCACACTACTAGGCTGGTGGTTGTTATCCAACCTTGCCATGAGTACGGTTATTCCTCTAAGGTGATTATCTTTGACTATTTTTTTTCCTTTTCAGGGTGTGTTGCAAGTGACTTTCCTGTACATGTCATGTCTTGGGTTTAACATCTGTACAACCAGGCTGATATTGACACCTACCTCTCTCAACTTCCTCACAGAAATTTGTAGCAACACCCACAAAGTTGTGTTTGCTGGATTAACTTCCTTTGCAGGGGAAGAGTAATGGAGGCATGAAATGCCCATTTATCGAGCAAATAAGACCGCTCCACTGATTCCGACACGCGAAGCTGCTCCCCAAACAGACTTTCACGTGATATATATTTGTGGTTGCAGTGATCACCAAGACACCTCAAGTGTGAATCAGTACACAGTAAAGCACCCGCGGTGGCTGGTCTGTCTTCTCCAGTTTTGGCAAGTCTTGCCTCTGTGCTATTTCCAAAAACCCTGTTTTCCCAAACATGACCGTTTTGTCTCCTATCGTGATGACAGTGACTAATGAGGTAATTAGCAGAGTTGCTAATGTTTCAAATTACTTTGTGTCAGACTCAGACAATTCTGAGTAGTTGTCAAACTGGACTTGGCTACCTCAGCTTACTCAAAGGAAAGTAATCCAGGAGTGTTATAAGTAATGGAGGAGGGATGGACGGTGCCCCAAAAATGAATAAAACAGCAACCAGCTGCTAGATGAAGCGATCATCCATTCACTACACAAATCTTGGAGACCGACAGAAATCTAGAACAAGTTGTTCATGCTTGACTTGAATTGTATGTGATGATCCAGTAACAGCCTGCCAGATGAGGAGAAAGAATAAGATATCAGCTTGTGGCATGGTGAGGCCCTTATTAGGCTTTTCACACTCTTTACCTCTTCGTTCTTTTCCCTCTCTCTTTCTTTAATTTTGTACTACCGTTTTGTGACATCTGTAGGGCTTATTGGCCTGCACCCCACCAGTCACACAGCTCGCCCTTCTGCATGCAGTCCTTGCTGGCTTGTTCATGCTGCTAGTTAATTCTAAACTACTTTTTTATTTGCAGATACTTCCTGAGAAGAAGAACGATGCATTTAATGACTGATTCTGTCTATCTTCACCTGGCCAAGGATCAGAGACCTCTGTGATGCAACAGAGGTCCAAGGCAAGCTGGTCTGCACAGGGTATGCCTAAGTTCTGGAAAGCCAGATCTTGCAGTGCGATTGCAGAGGCTGCTGCAGAGGTTTGCAATGCTGAGTCCTATTGACATGCAAGGGTGTCCTGTACTGTCAGATCATAGCATTTCATAGGAATGGCAGTGGGGATGTCTGCCTTATGTCAGGAAGTTATGAGCATTAGGGTACTTAAGGTCTGCCTTTCTTTCTCTGTCGTTTGAGTGCATCTAGATTCCTTCTTTAGCTCTTCTCTTTGATAAATTTGAAGTCTTTAGACTTATCTTTGATAAATTCTTTGCACAGCTGCAAAGAGCAGCGTTGGACGGTAATGGCTTTGAAGGGACTGTGTGTGCTTCATGATAATTCTCTAAGTTAGAAACATTTGAAAGGGTTGTGTTAACACCAGCACAGATTTGTCTAGATAAATAAAGGAATAATTTGAGAATTGCCATTTCTGTGTGTCAGTCAGCTGTTTCTGAAGTAGCTTAGTTTAAAACTCTGTGAATTAGACTACACTTCTGTACATATTACTCCTCCTCTCCTTAAAGAAAATCTGCAGAATAATTCTGTGTCTAATCCTTAAAACGAATCTGTGGCTTTTTTGAGCCTTTAATGCTTAAAGACTTGAGTCTGGGTCAGGTAAACAGTAATTTTTTATTTCAAAATACTGTGAATCTTAGTTCTCAGAAGTGCTGCTGACTGTGACACAGTCTTGGTGGTTGGAAATGGCAGAATGGAAAAAGGTCGGGTAGAATAAATTATATCTTCAAGTACCCTCCAAAATCACCATCTTTGCTGGCTAATTGCTTGGTTTGTTTTTTAAGAGGAAGCATTTTCTTAAAAACTATATGTACCGCGAGTTTGATCCATGAAAAGCATTAGCAGCATAACCTGAGTGAAACAACAGATTATATTATCCACAACATGAACTCTAGGAAGTGGAATAGTGTTGGTGTGTTGTGCAAGCGCTGGGGTCCTTTTACAGATTGTGTAAGTGAGGTTTAATATTATCTGTGCTGTAATGTCTTATGGATTATTTGTAGGGGATGTATTTTTGTTCTTTTAGTTCATGCATTTCTCTCCACCTCTCATGCAGGTACCAGGCCATGCTCTTTTAAATGTATTGTTCCTTTTATCTTTTGTTAAGCCAAAATCTAGTAAGGACATACCAGCAATAGAAAATTCATTAGAATACATTCTAATTGTTGTAAGTTCAGTGCCTACCTTCTAAATGTATTTTTTGGTGTCTCTTTCTCTAGTTTTATTTTCTGAACATGAAAGGGTCACAAGTAGCTGTGCTCTAGCATTGTTCTTATTGTCAAAGACTGAAGATGCAGATAAACTATATTAGTGTGAAGTGATGTTAGCCTTAAGGCTGTCCACACGTGAACATTTGGGGGTCCTTCATCCTTCAGTGGAGGAGTTGGTAGTATTTAAGATATCTTCAAGTTAACTTGGATAAATGAAAGTCTACCATACCGCATGACTATAGCTAAAGCCTCGATGGTCTCAGGGGTCTTTTCCAACTGGAGTGATTCTGTGGTTCTGCAAGGAGAATTAACTTCACTCAGAAGGTCTGTTTTCAAAAACTGCAAAAATATCTCAGAAGCAGACTGACATAGAATGTACTGGTTGGAGATATTGACCATATTCACCTGGATCACTGAAAAGTCAGGGACTATAGTCAGTAAGTCATTTTATTAGTACTCCGGTTCGACGCGCTCTTTACATCAGTCTCACAAAGAGACTGCTCCCTTTCTGCCGGGGCAATCAAAATAAGTGTAATCATGATGAGAATGTAGTGCAGAAATAATTGCTGGTACAAAAATCCTGCGTATCGTGCTGTAGCAGCGTTTGCCCAAGGCACAGAGCGATCGAATTCACAGCTCAAAAACCTTCACTTGTATGGTGGATCTCCAATCAGGAATTCTTCTCTCTCTACACGTATGTTTGGTGTTTTCTATGAGCTTCCTGTCATTTTAACAAAAGTGACATGCAGAGTAAAGTGGAAAGGTCCTGTTTCAACCTGGGAAGAGGGTGGGGCAGGCAGCTGAATTGTTCCCTATATTCTATGAAATCTTAATTGATTAGACGATCACCTTTATTCACCATAGAAAGACTGTCTTTCTTTATGATGGATACAGCAGCAGGAGAGCAAACTGTTGGAATTGATACACTTTGTTGCTTATCTGAAAGAAGATTTTTTGCCCTAATTTTGCACAATAGTAGAAACTTCCTTTAAATCCCATTTTCCTAACCAGTGCCTAGAATAGCTCTTGTTGTTAGATTCTAAGGACTCTATTGTAGCTTTTAAGCCAGAGCCCACAGTAGGGGTTGTGGAGGGATGCACTGCCCCCTAGAAACTCCTAGAGGGTTTATACTTGAGGAAAAATCTGATTATAGAATTTAAAAATGGAACAGACCATTGTAGACCATCCACTCCTCCCATCTGCGAGTGCAGGATTTTCCCTCCCAGATATTCTTAATGCATTGTTCAATGTGAAAGTCTCAACGCTGGGAGTTTCCAAAGACTTGCTTGGAAAATTTTTACCTCCTTTTTTCCCTCAGAAGTAGGAGGACACAGCAGCAGCCATGACCATGTCTTTTAATGTCTATCTGTGTGTACTTTGGGCTGGCTTCTGCCTGCTGTCTGGTGTGAATAGGGGGCAGGTGGGTATGACTTTTCCCTTTGCAGTCTCCAGATGACTTAAACATACCACGTGATTCTTGTGCCCTAGGAGGACACAGTGTTAAACCATCACCGTCCTTTAATGAATGTCTCCAATTTTGTAAAGTGTGATCTGCAGTGTAATTGCTCAGCTCTGCAATGCAGCGAAGGTAATTTGTGGTTCAGTCAGAAATTTTTGCCCTAATTTTCTGGGCGGTGATTACTTTTCCAGCCAGTGAAATTGGCTTGAATGTTCCAGTGCAGTATGTTTACTGCTTTAAAAAAGACTGATAAAACCCCCATGCATTGTATTTTTGGGCAAGGGAATAATAGTAGCACTTTCTTCAGTCTTGGTACCTGTTGATATTTCAGTGTTCCTGAAGGTTTTCTAAAGATTTCGATGATCAAGTATTTTGCAGCGCTGCTGCAAGACACTGGATTTCCACAGGTACTTCACAGAGGTGGTGTAAATGAGACTTTGATCCTGCAGAACCTGTCTTGTGATTATTATTATACTCTAGCCTCAGTTTTATAAAGATCAATGTGAAGCTTCATGAATCCACAGGATAAACATTTTAATGCTGGAATTTGCACTTCAGACACTGTCTATGAGGTCTCCAGTGGATTTGAGTTGGTGTTTTAAGTAGTGTAAATAGGACTGTGTTCTGTAGGGAGAAGTGTAGGAAGCCAGTGGCTATGATGTTCATAGAACAGCCTCAAGACTAAATTTTGATTGATTTGCCAGTGTTCTTTGAGAATCAATATATACAACTAACATCAGAGAAAGTACAGTGTAAAGAATTTGTCTCTACTTTCTAAAGAATGGGTTTTAGTCACGCGTGTTCTTAAGTGGGAGAAAAAAATTCCTCTAACACAGGACTAGCAAAGATCATCCTTAGGAGCAAGGAAAATTATCTAAGTAGAGGAGATAGAAGCAGGTGAAAATCAGGTTAAAATGAAAAATGTTCCGTTTCCTTGATCCCATGTAATACAGTAGAACTGTGAAATCATCAAGACACCTCAATGCACAATGTGCAGCACATCGGGGTCCTGAGTGTTTGTTGGGTCAGTCCACAAAACACTGTGGTGTTTTTTAGGGGAAAAAAAATGGGTTTACTTGAGCACTCCATGAGCCTTGTTCAAATTAATCCTGTAACTACCTAAAAACCAGCAGGGGAACATGACAATGAGCTCTTGCTTTCTTTGCTCAAGTTCTATCAATACCAAACAACACAGATGTTTCACTAAGAGTCCTAGGGCTGAAATTAGCCATTTTTGAGCAGCAGCTTCAGCTCTAGCACCCAGAGGTGGCACTGTCTGTGAACAGACTTAGGTTGGAGTTCATAAATACAATTATCAGACTACTGAAGGCATCAGGCTGGCTTGCTGTAAAAGGGCTTTCAGATGCCAAAAAAAAAAAAAAGGATTTTCAGATGCAAAGGTATTTTTTCCATTTTTAAAGATATGGACAGGCTTCAGGTATGATTGACAGACTTCAGTATCTAAAGTTCTTTGTTAGTTTACCAGCCATAAGGCTTTCAAACAGTTTCAGAATCTGATTTTACAAATTCCACTTTGATTTCTGTGGTGTTTGGGAAGAATCACAGAAGAGCACCTCTTCCAAAAGACAGGTTAATTTTTTTAGAGCTTTTCCTGACAGGTGCTTTCCACCCACATAATTGTGTTGCTTCATTTGGTGACACTTTCCAGATAAAGTAGATCATAGAATGTTAGGGGTTGGAAGAGATCTCTACAGATCATCTAGTCCAATGCTCCTGCTGAAGCAGGATCACCTAGGGCAGGCCATACAGGAACAAATCCAAGTGAGTTTTGAAAGCCTCCAGAGAGGACGATCTCACAGCCTCTCTGGGCAGCCAGTGCTCCATCACCCTCACAGTAAAGAATTCTCTTCAACATGAGAAGAAATTTTCTGTGTTCTAGCTAACACCCATTATTCCTTGTCCTCTTACTGGATGCATGGCATGCAGAGGTGCTGGATGCATTAGATGGAGCATCGCATAATTCCTGAACCTCCTGTATTTCAGCCGGTATGGCTGCCTGCTTACTGCTAGATAGAGTAGAGGCTTAATGGTTGCAATGACCTGGGTGTTAAAGATGCAGGTGAATTTCATTTCTGTGAGATGACAGGCCAGACAAGACTGTTCTTTACCTGTATCACGGAATGTTACAGGTTGGAAGGGACCTCGAAAGATCATCTAAGTCCAACTCTGACCTTACCGTACTGTCTCAAGATGTCCTACACGGGGCTCAAACCCATGACCCCAGGAATTCAGAGTCCCATGCTCTACCAAATGAACCAGCCAGGTGCTTCCTCCATTTCAACAAAAGCCAGCGGGAGCTGTTTGTGTTGGGCACTACTGAAGACCAGAGACAGACTAAAGTGAGCACTCAAATATCTGTGGGAGGTTGGATGCAGAAGACATAGGTGCACCAGTTGTGCCTCTAATGGGAATTGGTCTCTGACAGGCATAGAGAGGAGCCACTACGTGCTTTCAGTTTGCTGGTGAAACTGTACTCCTTCCAAAACAGCTTGGATGTTAGATTTGCTGGGTTTATTTGGATTTAGGTCCGACTGAATGATCTTTAAGGACTTTTTCAACCTTAGCATTACCGTGATACTGATGTCTCCAGCTCACATGAGATGAAGTAAGCTGTGATGGCAGGAGTGCAATTTTTGCTGGCATAAATTAGACATACATTGTGGTTTACTGGTGACACTTTTCAAGTGCAGAGCTAACTCTGACTTCATTATGACGTGGATAAAACTGATAATTTCCAGCTGCTTAGCCAAAATGAAACAGAGAATACAGCATTCTATATATTTAATTTTCATATTTTGTAGTTTTCTGATAATTTATTTACTCTTCTCTTTGCAAAATATGTTTGAAGACTGTATGCAGCTAGATTTCCCAGCAGTTCCTTCACTGCTTTTTGCAGATTTCTGTTCACCCCTGCACTGACCCCATGAGCTCTCTGCCATCTGTCATTTTTTCTTTATTCCAATGTACAGTGCAGCTTCACATAGTTTACGACTTTGCCTGGTATTTATTAAATAGACAGGATTATTGCCCACAGATGGCTATGGTTCACAGCCAGAGGTATCTTCACAGAACTAGCAGGAAGAGATTTATTCCTGTGACCATGTCCCTTCCAATCCCTAATGATTCTATGATTCTACTGTAAGCTAATTATTACACTGAGTTTCTCACAGTAAGATGGGTCGTATTTATTCTTGCGGCAAGTAATTCAGTTTTATTGACTTCTGTCGAGTAATGCCTATATGTCAGGTGTGAAGTCGGCCCTCCATTTTGCTTATTAGGAAAATAAAATAAATGAGAGCATGTTTTAAGCGTGCTGCACGTGTGCAGTTGCAAATATTTCTGGTCTCAAAGCTGCACATTTGGAGCAGAAACAACAGAGAAGATTTATCAAGTCATGCAGTTGTTACCAGTAGATGACATTGTCTGCCAGCTTTACGTACTCTCTACTTCTTTTCATGAGCCACTAGAGTCATATGTTCTGCGGTGCACAGTGTGAGACTCGGAACATTTCTTTGGCAAAGTCAGGGAGACTGGTGTGTTGAAAGTGAGCCAGCGCAGTCAGGTGGTTTCATTTGCACTTGATTTTGAGAGTAGTTCTTGCAGTGGCTAGGACAGGAAACCAGTATCTTTCTGGTGTGCTGCCTCGCTGCTAGTGAGCTAGTTGCTGGTGGTAAATTTAAGTCGTGTCACTGGTAATAAATGCACCGGGTTGAATCAGTGGCTTTTCTAATTTTTAAGGAGTCTGTTCAGTAAAAGGCAGCCATAAGTGGGTCTGTGTGATAGTCCTGCATCTACCAATACCCAGATTAAAGTGCTCACAGATTTCCTTGCTGTAGACTGAAATTCCCATCCTCCAGACCGTAATCTATGCTAGCAATTTGGTTTGGGAGGAATGGTACTTGGAACATAAGCCATCTGGAGTATGTGTTAGGACATGGTGCTGCAGGAGTTCTCGGAACAGAAGGAGGCATAGAAACATGCTGCACTCTCACCCTGCAAAGCGTGTCCTTTCCCTTCCACTGGGAAGTCATTGGGAAATAGGAGCACTCACTACTTTCAGCTTTATGCTGTAATTCAGGAACGCCGTATGTACTTCAGTATGTTAAGCCAAAAGATTGAGTAAGTAAAGATGCGAGGTGAACATCTGCCATCTGATTCAACAGCACGGTTGTAGTTCTCACTGTTTGTCATTACTACTTTTGTTGTTATTTCAGTGCTGTTGTTGGCAGTTCTTTTCAACATGGTGCTCTACTGGCCTTAAGCAAAACTTAGCATCCTCTCTGACACGCATGATCTTTCTATTTTGCCAGTGTCACTTTAAAACCATTGCTCACACTCCACAGGATGGCACAGAATGGATTACAGCATGAGCAGAATTTCCATTCTGCATCTTACCGTCCAGCCTGGTTCTCTATAACGAGGTGCTCGTTATAGGGGGGAGGTAAAGAAAGCATGTCCATGTGCACAACATACAGTTGTTTGTTGATATTAACACCATTTTGTCCTCCTGTGATATTGAAGCTGGGCTGACATGGAAAAGAATGCAGTATGTGCCCTGCTGAAGTCTATAAAACACTGTATCATAGAATCATTAGGGATTGGAAGGGACCTCAAAACATCATCTAGTCCAATCCCCCTGACACAGCAGGATCACCTACACCAAGTCACACAGGAACACATCCAGGCAGTTTTAAAACATCTCCAGAGAAGGAGACTCCACAACCTCCCTGGGCAGCCTGTTCCAGTGCTCCGTCACGCCAACTGTGAAGAAGTACCTTCTCATATTGATGTGGAACCTCCCATGTTCCAGCTCACACCCATTACCCTGTACTGACGTAGTTTGGTCACAGCATCTGAATGCAAGTACTTTGCTTCAGGCGCAGTCCCTGCAGGACTTGACCCTAGAGAAAAGCACCTCCTCACCCTTTACTACAGACGTTTCTAGAAGGCTCAGGCTAATTTCAGGTTTGACATGTCAAGGCACGGAGAAGTGTCATTGACACAGCAGGTGCACTTAAATATAACTGTCTAATTATACAGTGATGCAAGTTTGCTCCCAAGAAACCAAATGCACAGTGCCATGGAAAGCATGGTATCTGCCTGTCATGCTCTTGAATAAGAAAGCAGATTTTAGAGTCAGGCACGTTTCACATATGAAATTGCAAAACCTGCGGTAGGGTAAACAGCTGCGTAACTCCCGTTCTTCACTGAGAATTCACCCTACGGTTTCCCTGCCGTGGACTCGGAGGACTGCCATAAGCATGTAGCGTGCTACGGACAAACGTGATGCTTGATGGTGTTAAGGTCTGATTTCAGGCTTATTTGTGTAGTTTGGGTTTGAAAGTTCTGTTCTAGAACTGCTGAATCAATTTTAAGTATGCAACAGTAATCGTAAAGAACAGCGACGCAACGTTGTTCTGCAATTCCTGCAGTCTAATTCTGGCACCGGGGAAAGGTCACTGTCTCTGGGTTAAATTTAAGCAGAGCTAGCCTGAGGTCTAGCAGAGTGCAGGGGGTGGATACTTTACCAATGCTGTCCTGCCTTGAGGGCATGCCTCCATGATAGGAGAGTTTTCCTGCCCTTCCCACAGGCCCTTTATCAAAATTCTTTTTTCAGTTGGCAGTTCTGCCCAAGGATCGTTGTTACCTGAGTAGTAAAAATTTATCTTAAATAGATGATATTACTTGTTAATTACTAGCACGGCACTGTGTGAGCGTTCACAACCCTGCCTCACATACCAAGTGCTACAGAGGAAAAGTGCAGAATGTCTGTTCCTTAAATCTTTTGTGGAGAGTCCAGTTCCAAGTTTCACAAGTTATCCACTCTTTCTGCACAATCAACCTTCTGGGTTATTTTACCCCTACACTTGCCATGCTTTTTCTTATACACCAACCAGATCTACTGGAGTTGGCTGACTCCCGGTACCAGTATTGGTTGGGGACTGAGCTCTTGGAGACCAGTGTAGGAGAAAGGGACCTGGGGGTCCTGGTGGACAGCAGGATGACCATGAGCCAGCAGTGTGCACTTGTGGCCAGGAGGCCAACAGCATCCTGGGGTGGATCAGAACAGGGGTGGTTAGCGGATCAAGAGAGATACTTCTCCCCCTCTACTCTGCCCTGGTGAGACCACATCTGGAGTATTGTGTCCAGTTGTGGGATCCTCAGTTCAAGAGGGATGTGGAGCTGGTGGAGGGAGTCCAGCATAGAGCAATGAAGATGAGGTGGAGCCCCTCCCTTCTGAGGAGAGGCTGAGGGAGCTGGGTCTCTTTAGCTTGGAGGAGAGGAGGCTGAGGGGTGACCACATTAATGTCTATAAATATTTGAGGGGTGGGTATCAGGGGGATGGAGCCAGGCTCTTCTCAATGTCATCTAGTGATAGAACAAGGGACAATGGGTGTAAACTGAAACATAGGAAGTTCCATATAAATGTGAGAAGGAACTTCTTCCCAGTGAGGGTGACAGAGCACTGGAACAGGCTGCCAAGGGGAGTTGTGGAGCCTTCTTCTCTGGAGATGTTTAAGACCTGCCTGGATGTGTTCCCGGGTGACTTGGTCTAGGTGATCCTGCTGTGGCAGGGAGATTGGACTAGATGATGTTTCGAGGTCCCTTCCAATCCCTGATGATTCTATGATTCTACGGCTCTGCAATGTTACCATGGTTTAGAATCGCAGTAGTTTTGCTCAGTGACCAATACATGTTTTGAGATAACAGGTATTATCCAAGCAGCCATTACAAAATTCACAGAATTTGATTAGCACTCTCCGAATTACCCCTGCTGACAAGGGAAAAATGTTCCTGTAACGTACACATTCAGTCTACGATTACCTAATTAATGACTCTACCTTTAAATGCCATCTTCTCTCAGCCAAGACGGAGAAAGGCTGTTTGTTTTGAGCACAAAAGGAAACATTTACTGAATGACAAAATGGATATTCAAAGCAATCCGGAACAAAGACAGTGAACATTGCATAACAAAGAAGAAGAACATTCATGATGGATCTTTTTAATATTTGAGTCTGAGATCTATCTTCAGTGAAATGCTTTGGTGTTCTCATATCAATCAACCAGACAAAAATTGCAAAGTGAGGGGTGTGACTCATGCACTCACTGGTACATTCAGCCAAAAATACAGAGCAGATCCCACCATTTCTTGCTTTCCAACACTGTCTCTGGCTCCCAGAATCACTTCACCGTCACCACCCCGCAAAGAGTTGCTACTGTCAGCAGTCCTTAAAATGTCACGTATGTAGGAACCATCCAGGCTTGTCTTACATAGAATCATTAGGGATTGGAAGGGACCTTGAAAGATCCCCCTGCAACAGCAGGACCACCTAGACCAAGTCACACAGGAACACACAGGTCCTGGGCTGAGACCTGTTTATGCCTGGGAGCTGAGGAACAAGGCTCAGTGATACAATGCTTACTCATCCTTCTGAACAGCAGGTTTTACTTTTTTATAGCCTAAAAACCTCCATGGGGTAGACGGTTAACCAACTGACACTGCCCAAGTCATGGGGTCACTGGTTGGCTCTCGGTGACTCCTCTTCCAGTGCTACACGTTACCTGCCAGTTGTCAGTAAACTTTCCAGCCCTTTCAAAAGACAAGCATCAATCCTACCTCATTTCTTTTGCCTGCATTCCTCTATACACTCACTGTCCAACATTCTGCTGCCAACCCTAGCTCATGCTCAGGCCACGAATTATTTGGAGTCAAGACAACTCCTTTCAAAGAGGAAAAAGTTTTTGCCTGCTTTTTCACATTAGCCATATTCTGAAAAGCCTACCCTGGAAGATCTACACAGCTGTGAATATAGACTTCTTTATGAACAAGAAATACATCAGCCTGGTTATCATATGGCCTAGTGTAACTTCTGGGCCAGGGATTTATATTCATGCCTTTGTTCTGGTGCATTTTCCTCTTTTACGGTCAGGTTTGGTTTTTCTCCATGAAATACTGCTGTCTCTGTGCTGACATCAGTTTCTTATGAATTATGTTTTCATTTGTCAGGATTCTACTGCATGTTGCTGCAGGTCCTCCCCAGATTTTGATAAGATATTGCTGTGCCAAGGCTTTCAAATTATTGGAATAATTTTGTTAATTGATTTGCTGCTTAGTAAATAGTGATTTTCAGGGCACATTAGAAACATGTTATTCTGCGCATCTTGCAAATATTTAGGAAATAGTTATACACCCAAGAGTATTTATTATTTATTGTTGCTTACTCCTATCTGGCGGGGTTGGATGGGCGAAAAAAGAGAACAATCCCATCTGTCTTTCTGATAAGTGCTTTGTGCAAGGCAGAATCTTTCTGCAGACCAAGGAAAACTTTTCGGAATCCTGTTTTTTTCTGGAAGAGCACAGTGCATTGCTCTTCACAGACTGCTGATTGTAGACATCACCACTAGAAGGTCTAAAGCAGGGGTCCTCAAACCCCGGCCCACGGGCTGGATATGGCCCCTCAGGGTCTCCAATGCGGCCTGCCAGTATTTACAGAGCCCCCTTCCCCCCGCCGGGGGTTGGTGGGGGGAAACCGAGCAGCCGCAGATGACTTCCTGCCGACTGCATGGCTGGGCTGAGGAGGGGGGCGGTGGCATCAGCGAGGTGGGTGGCTCCCCTGTCTCTCCCTCCCTCCCTTCCTCTAGCTCCCAGGCAGGACCCAGTGGGAAGCGCGCGCACCATCATGTCAAAAAAAGAAAAATTGACTCAGAGTGCAGGGTATTCCAAGCAAAGTGGACTTCTGATTATTTTTCACGGAGTACAGAGAAAGAGCTGTTTGTCTGATATGCCACAGTTCAGTGTCTGTGTTCAAGGAACACAATTTGCATCAGCACTATAAAACTCAGCATAAAGATAAATATCATTCTTTGGTCAGACAAGTGAGAAAGCTAGCAAGTTGCCAAGTTCATAAGGCGCACCGGCAGAGCATTCATAGAGGGAGAATTAGTTAAAAAGTGCCTTCTTTCTGTTGCCAAAGTGTTGTGTCCAGAGAGGGCGGTTTTATTTAGTACAGTGAGTCTTTCAGGACCTACAATCACACAGCCTTACTAATTTCTATGCATCTCTTCCCCTCAGAGACAAATCATAATCTCAGGAACCATGCACCCAAAATCACAACCATCTTTGGCAGCACCTATGTCTGTGAGCAGACTTTTTCCCAAATGAAACATCTGAAATCTCCAATCAGATCTAGTCTAACTGATGAACACTTGCATCACACAGGGTGTCTGCTCAGCAAGTTTGCTGACGACACCAAGCTGGGAGGTTTGGCTGACACGGCTGAGGGCTGTGCTGCCATCCAGAGAGACCTGGACAGACTGGAGGGCTGGGCACAGAGAAACCAGATGAAGTTCAACAGGGACAAGTGCAGAGTCCTGCATCTGGGGAGGAATAACAAATTCCACCAGTACAGGCTGGGAGGTGATCTACTGGAAAGCAGTCCTGTGGAGAGGGACCTGGGGGTCCTGGTGGACAACAGGTTAACCATGGCACAGCAATGTGCCCTGGTGGCCAAGAAGGCCAATGGGATCCTGGGGTGTATTAGGAGGAGTGTGTCCAGCAGATCAAGAGAGGTTCTTCTCCCCCTCTACTCTGCCCTGGTGAGGCCTCATCTTGAGTACTGTGTTCAGTTTTGGGCCCCCCAGTTTAAGAGGGACAAGGATCTACTGGAGAGGGTCCAGCGGAGGGCTACGAGGATGATTAGGGGACAGGAGGGCATGGCTTATGAGGAGAGGCTGAGGGACTTGGGGCTTTTTAGTCTGGAGAAGAGAAGACTTAGGGGAGATTTGATCAATGTTTATAAGTATCTGAAGGCTGGCCAGGAGGGGGGGGACAGGCTCTTTTCACTTGCTCCCTGTGATAGGACAAGGAGCAATGGGTGTAAGTTGCAGCAGAGGAGGTTCCGCCTCAACACAAGGGGGAACTTCTTTGCTGTGAGGGTCACGGAGCACTGGAACAGACTCCCCAGGGAGGTCGTGGAGTCTCCTTCTCTGGGGACTTTCAAGGCCCGCCTGGATGCGTTCCTCTGTGATCTGTGTTAGATAGTTGTGCCCTGCTCCGGCAGGGGGGTTGGACTCGATGATCTCTTGGGTCCCTTCCAACCCTTAACATCCTATGATCCTATGATCACTTGCTACGACTAGCAGTGACAGATATGCTCTACAGCACAGTGGACAGTTTTCTTGTTGCGCAATGGATCCATCCCTTTCACTGTTCATCTGTTTTCCTGCTTTCTCTTTCAAGCAAATACCATTGTGATTGGGAGAAAGAACTTCAAAAGCATGAAGAAGCTTTAGGAGAAAACTTTGAGAGCTTTCTCTGTATAGCTCTGTAATGCTGGGGGTCTTAGTCTAGTAGACAAGGCTTTACTCCTCACATAATTGGGAAGAATGTAACCACTCACATGGGTTCGTGTTTCCGGTTGTCCTATGGTTCTTGGCTCCTTCAGAAGCTCAGTTCACTCCAAGAACAGCAGCCATTTATTCTCAGTGTTGAGCACTACACCACCCACCCTTCCTCTCCTTAAGAGAAAGGCAGGGGTGAATTCTCAAAATAAAGTACTGATTGATTATTACATTTTCACTGAAATAAAAAAGTCTTCAGGAGTTTAAAGCAGTAAAAAAGTCTTCAGGAGTTTAAAGCAGCTTGTTGGCACTGTTCAGAAGTGGAGAAGGTGAATCACCTCAAGAGAGGTGATTCTGCCCCTCTGCTCTGCCCTGGTGAGACCTCACCTGATGTGCTCTGTCCAGTTCTGGAGCCCCCAGCACAAGAAGGATGTAGACATACCGGAGCGTGCCCAGAGGAGGGCCACTAAAATGACCAGAGGAATGGAGCATCTCTCACGTGAGGACAGGCTGAGAGAGATTCTGTTCAGCTTGCAGAAGAGCAGGCTCCAGATGGACTTTCTTTTGAGGTGGGCTTACATGAAGGCAGGGGAAGGTCTTATTAAGAGAGTTTGTATGGATAGGACAAGGAGCAGTCGGTTCAAGCTGGGCAAGGATAGATTTAGGGTGGGTATTGGAAATAAGATCTTCAATGCAAGGGTGATTGATTGCTGGAATGGGCTGCCAGGGGAAGTGGTGCGGGCCCCATTCTTGGCATCATTTAAAGTTAGGCTTGATGAGGCTCTGAGCAGCCTGACCTAGGTAGAGTTGTTTCTGTGTAGGGAGGTTGGACTGGATGACCTCTAGAAGTCCCTTTCCAGCCCCAAACATTCTGTGATTCACAGCGAGGGTGACGGAGCACTGGAACAGGCTGCCCAGGGAGGTTGTGGCATCTCCTTCTCTGGAGACATTTAAGACCCACCTGGATGTGTTCCTGTGCGACTTGGTCTAGGTGATCCTGCTGTGCCAGGGGGATTGGACTAGATGATGTTTCGAGGTCCCTTCCAATCCCTAATGATTCTATGAGTCTGTGATTCTAAGGCTGCAGTTCATCAGGTCCAGAGGGACCAATAATGTTCAGAAAACGGTAGGAATTGCTATCTAGAGATTCTGCAACACATAAATAGTTAGATGAAAATTGCTGTAAGTTTTAAAGCAGACATTTTTGTGCAAGGGTGTCAGTTTTACACTTCGTAGTGAATTTCAGAGCAAGTCACTGAGTTTTTTGATTTTATTTTTTATCAAATGGCTTGGCTGTGAAGGAGAGAAAGCAGAAATAAAACTACAGCTTTGTGAATACTGTAAAAGACAGAGGCTTTAGTGGCAAATTCAGCTATGAGTCCAAGTTTTGGATTCCTGGAAGTTGTTTCCTCTTTGAATCCAGGCTTTTGGTCTAGGCACACAAGAGAGTTCTGGCAATATTTACGTGGGCTGGATGAGAAATAGTTTTTGCTACAGCAGCAAAACATTAAGCTGCATTATTTAATTAGTTATTTAATAACAAGATCCTGTGCCACATGGGACAATCCAAAGCAGAGGATACGTACTCTGTCCACACACATGGACAAGTATATTATGCTGGAACATAGGAGGTTCCACATAAATATCAGAAGGAACTTCTTCAGAGTGAGGCTGACAGAGCGCTGGAACAGGCTGTCCAGCGGGGTTGTGGAGTCTCCTTCTCTGGAGATGTTTAAGACCCACCTAGATGTGTTCCTGTGTGATGTGGTCTAGGTGATTCTGCTGTGTCAGGGGGATTGGACTGGATGATCTTTCAAGGTCCCTTCCAATCCCTAATGATTCTATGATATTCACATCCAGAAAAGTCACAGAGGGAAAGAGCACACATACAAGCATTATTCTGATATGGTGTCTACACCTAGAAAGAGTGGGCTGTCTGAGGAGTAGGGCTACGTATTTACCCACCAAATTTATGGGATGGGTTTTTTTTACTACAGTGACCATGCAAGTTAGAAAAAACAACTAATTCAAGGACTGTGTTTCAGTCCCTGGGGGTACAAATCTCAGCTCTGAGTTTGGGAACATAACTTCTTCATCAATCAGTTGGTAAAGTATCTTGACTGATTTCACATGGTGCTGTAATATTTAGTATTTGTGGAAGTGTAAAAATGGGATCGTGGTGCTGGGCGTGTATTGCATTGTTTGTAGTAAAATCTTTGTGAGGGCTTGATTAAAGCCTCTCTGTTTTTCTGTTTAAGGCTTTCCATTTGTTACAGGATTGTCTTTCAGCCCTATGAAGAATATTTCTTTGCAAATACTGGTGTATTGGCTTTAAATGCGTTACCAGGAAGCACATCATATAATAGCTGTTGTATGAAGAAACGCTCCTTACTTTCCATAAGAGCAGTGAGCACTGGTTTGTTACGTTTAAATTCAATTGAGTTAGCTCTGTAGTAAACCTGTCTTATAAATGAAGAACCTGAATGTGGGTGGGACTTTCTGTTTGCCATGCCTTCTACTAGCAGAACAACCCAGGCCCTACAGTTTGTCGCTCACGTAGGAACAGCTGCTTTGACAACACTTTTTGCCTTTTGTTTCCCTGCACTATACAGTGCTTTGGCTACCTCACAGTTGTCCGCTGGTGAAAGCTTCTGGTTTCCAAAAGCCGTGCTATTTCTGGGCCACTCAAGATTCCTGAGTAGGAGTCAACCAACAAGAGTGTTGCAGCTACACAGGGGCATTTTCCTCTGGTGTTTTTTTTTTTCACGGGGAATTGAAATATTGCAGAGCGAAATGTGTAGTTAGAGACACATAAATCTCCCCATTTGGCTCCCAAGGTCTTTTTCTATGTCATTTGACCACGGCAGTGTGGGAACCTCCACTGATCTGGATTCAGTTTTAATTCAAAATCAAAACTGCAAAGGCTTCACTTGCAAGCACTGTCTGTTCCAGAAGGTTTGTGCTCACTCATGGTTAGAATTTGGCATTTTTTTGCTTATACTTTTTATTTTTTGCTTGGAATAGGAAGTGAAAAAAACTGTGATTGTGGAAATTTTTGTTGGCAGCGAATCCAGGACACACAATAGTTTCACATATATGCAACATCTTGCTGATTTAAAAAACCAAATTTTGGATGAAAGCAAATCAAGGAAGTTTGAGGTAAGCCTGACAACAATACTTGTCACAAGCTGTGTCCCTCAAGGCTCAGTTTTGGGACCAGTCTTGTTTAACAATGACCTGGTTGAGGAGATCAAATGCATCCTCCGTCACTTTGCAGGGGATACGAAGTTAAGCGTTAGTGTCAATCTGCTGGAGGGTAGAGAGGTACTGCAGAGGGACTGGGACAGGCTGGAGCAATGGGTTGAGGCCAATGGGATGATGTTTAACAAAGTCAAGTGCTGGATCATGTACTTCAGTCACAACAGTGCCCAGCAGCGCTACAGGCTTGGGGAAGAGTGGCTGGAGAGCTGCCTGGCAGAAAAGGACCTGGGGGTGTTGGTTGGCAGCTGGCTGAACAGGAGCCAGCAGGGTGCCCAGGTGGTCAAGGAGACAAATGGCATCCTGGCCTGTATCAGAAATGATGTGACCACCAGGAGCCCCTGTACTCTGCCCCTGAGACTGCACCTTGAGTACCATGTCCAGTTTTGGGGACCACAGTATAAGAAGGACATCGAGGAGCTGGAGCAGGGCCAGAGAAGGGCAACAGGATTGGTGGGAGGTCTATAAAACATGTCCTATGAAGAGTGGCTGAGAGAACTGGGATTTTTAGTCCATTTTAGTCCAGCTGAGAGAAGAGGAGACTGGGACCTTATTGCTCCCTACAACTACCTAAGAGGAGGTTGTAGTGAGGCTGGTCCTGGTCACCTCTCACAAATTACTAATGATAGGAGGAGGGGAAATGGCCTCAAGTTGCATCAGGGGAGGTTTAGATTGGATCTTAGAAAGAAATTCTTTACTGAGAGGGTGGCTGGGCACTGGAACAGGCTGCCCACAGAGGTGGTGGAGTCACCGTCCCTGGAGATATTTAAAAACTTAGTAGCTAGAGCACTTGAGGCCATGGTCTAGGGAGTTAGGGAGATGTTGGGTTGAGGGCTGGACTTGATGATCCTGGCAGTCTTTTGGCATAAGTGAGTTGTGAGTGCAGCTGTAAATGGTCTGAGATGAACATCCAAAGTACTTCATGTTTTCACATGGGTTGACTTAGAAGGATTCTGTTGAGCGTTGGCTCAGTCAGTACTAAAGTGCCTTTCTCCTCGGGCTAGAAAGCAATAGCTACTCAGATGAAAAGCACTATGAAGATGTTTGCTGCTGCTGCCGTGGGGAAACGGTGACACAGCACACAGTTATTCATCTCTCAGTAAGGGCCACATCAATCCCAAGCACTGAGTGCCCATTTTCCTAGTGAAAAATGGCAGCCCAGGAACACAGTGCATTTAGCATATGGAGGATACAACATTAAGTCACCAGCTGTGATTACTTTCTGTGATTTATAGGAATTTATGGCATATTTTTTATATATGTTCTGGGGTTTTTATACCTCAGCAAACTGTGGTGCCAAATAACCTTTCTGCCTGAAATTATATGATCTATTATGATGTGATAGTGTACTGAGAAAGTAATGTGGTTCTACCAGCAGGTTGTGGAGGAAGCAGAGGAGGTAAGTTTTGAATTGCAGTTCTGTAACTGTTAGTTTTCAGTTCTGTAAGGATTGTGGGGTTTTCAACTCTGGAACTGATATGCAGGTTGGAAAGTGGTGAGTTGAAGTGAAAATGTGAAAACAGATGCCAAATCTACATCTAGCAAAAATTTGAAGATAACTGCAGCCATGGTCTTGAAAAGCTGACAGAGGGAAAAAAGGAAAGTTGCTGCTGAATAGAATCATAGAATCATTAGGGATTGGAACGGACCTTGAAAGATCATCCAGTCCAATCCCCCTGACACAGCAGGATCACCTAGACCACATCACACAGGAACATGTCCAGGTGGGTTTTAAGTGTCTCCAGAGAACGAGACTCCACAACCTCCCTGGGCAGCCTGTTCCAGTGCTCTATCACCCTCACTCTGAAGAAGTTCCTTCTGATATTTATGTGGAACCTAAATCCAGGATAGTTACATTCTGGTCTGGGGGTCCTGGTGGACAGCAGGATAACTATGAGCCAGCAATGTGCTCTTGTGGCCAAGGGGGCCAACAGCATCCTGGGATGGATCAGAAGGGGAGTGGTTAGCAGATCAAGAGAGGTTCTTCTCCCCCTCTACTCTGCCCTGGTGAGACCACACCTGGAGTATTGTGTCCAGTTCTGGGCTCCTCAGTTCAAGAGGGATGTGGAGCTGCTGAAGAGGGTCCAGCATAGGGCAACGAAGATTATGAAAGAGGTGGAGCACCTCCCTTGTGAGGAGAGGCTGAGGGAGCTGGGTCTCTTTAGCTTGGAGGAGACTGAGGGATGACCTCATTAATGTCTACAAATACTTGAGGGGTGGGTGTTGGGAGGATGGAGCCAGGCTCTTCTCAGTGTCATCTAGTGATAGAACAAGGAGCAGTGGTTGTAAGCTAGAACATAGAAGGTTCCACACCAACCTGAGAAGGAACATTTTCACAGTGAGGGTGACAGAGCACTGGAACAAGCTGCCCAGGGCGGGTTGTGGAGTCTCCTTCACTGGAGAGGTACAAGGCCCGCCTGGATGTGTTCCTGTGTGACTTGGTCTAGGTGATCCTGCTGTGTCAGGGGGATTGGACTAGATGATCTTTTGAGGTCCATTCCAATCCATAATGATTCTATGATTCTATGATCCTACCCCTCAATTCCAATTCTTTATCCTACAAACTCTGGATACCACCCTGCTCTCAATGTATTGATTTACATGATTAAGCATAGCTAGGATTGGGCTCAAGAGACAACCAAATACCTGTAACTTCTGCGTATGTTAACAGAGCCCGGGGTAGGAGCCCTGATTTCCCCCGCAACCAGAGGCTGAACCATTTGCCAATCTCATCTGACCTGCTTTGCCCTTGCCTCCATCCAAGTCTCCTACTGACGCAGCTGTCAGGGGAGTGGCAGTTGTGGCTGGGAGCTCAAGGAACTGCTCCTGGTGATAAAATTCTCTTTTCCACACCTCACACACCCAGGGAGGGTGCCCCAGCGCTGTTCCCCTCACCCTCCCAGTGTCTTTTCCTTTCTCTAGTACAGCTGAGTGGCTATGGGGCCTGCCTCCTGCTGGTTCCCTGGAAGAGGAAAATCTCTTTGCTTTGCTTTGCTTTGCTTTGCTTCTGCTGCACTGGAGGCTGAGGCAGCAGCACCGTGTCTGTGCAGTGTGATGCGAGAGACCTGTGCAAAGGTGAGTCGCTGCCTTTTGATGCTGTCTGTTCTGCTCCTGCTCCTCCTGTCAGGAAATACCTGTACGTCCTTTTCCTAAGTGCGTTTGTGTGAGCAAGGTGCCAGACAGCTGAGTTAAACTTCTGAATCCTGTGTGATAAACTGTAATGGTCTTTCAGAGTTTGTGGTGAGGAGGGCAACTTTGTACTCCATGGAAGAGGAAGCTGGAGGGCACCTAGTGGGGCAGGGAGCTGTGCACCTAGTGGGGTGCACTCACTGTCAAGCTGGAGCTCCTTTGCTAGTACTGAAACAGTGGGAGAGTGTTCTGCCGTGCTGGTATAAGGATTTAACTTGGAGGGCAAGGATGCCGTAGCAGACCAACCCTGTTGCCCTGGAGCAGCAGAATATCTGAGACTGGGAGAGGACTCTGTCCAGGCGCTTGGAACTCTAGGACATCAAGAGGTCCCTGGTGGGAGCCCCCTCCAGGTTTCAGTTTTCCCAGGGAGTTGGTTGAGTTGCCATCCCTGGAAGTGTTTAAAGTTTGCTTGGATTAGGTATGGGGACCTGGTTTAGGGGTGAACCTGTGAGATAAGGTTGATGGTTGGACTCGATGATCTTAGGGGTCTTTTTCAACCAGAGTGATTCTGTGATTCTGTGAAAGGACCAATGCTGGCCAGGCACCTCCTCCCATAGCCCAGCAGGACTGGCTCGGCCTCTGTCTTGGAAACCAAGAAGAGCCTTTAGCTCTGCTGCTGGCTACAACCCCGTAGGCACTGAGCAGTGGGGACATGGGCCAGGCTGGGCCGGGCCGGGCCGGGCCGGGCCAGACCTTGACGTGAGGGATGTCCCCCTCTGTTGTCAGAGGGCAACCCAGGAGGGGAGGCTGGGCTCATGAGAAGCTCTGGAGGAGTCTTAATGGCCCTGAGGGCCTGCACCTGGGCCCCTGGAGCCCCTCCTAGTATAAAAGCAGGACCCGTTGGCAGAGGGAGTTGGGAGGGTGTCTGTGCTCCTTGCAGAGTTTCCCTGCTGCCAGAAGGACTCTTGATGATCTCTCTGCCGACTGGAGCTTGTGGTGACATTGGGACAGGATGAACTGGATTACGGTGAGTAGTCGGCTTGTGCATTTCTCAGGTGTTTTCTATGTCTGTGAGGTCTCTGTGGCAGCGGCAGGACACGGACTGGGCCTGGTTTCTCTGTTGCTGAGTTTTTGGGTCAGGCTGGTTTTTGTTGTGCCTGCACTGAGTGGGTCTGTTGCTTCATTTCCTTCCTCTGTGGCCTACTGGGCTATTTCATTTACACTGTAGAGATAGATAACAAAATGTGCCAGAGTTTTCTGCTGATGACTGCATCCCTTGTGTTAGGGTATGGAACTGGCAAAACATATCACAATAGAGTGTTAATATCTGTGTAAACATTATAAGATCATTTATCTTAGAAATAGTGTGGCCACCAGAAGTAGGGGGGTTATCATCTGCCTGCATTTGGCCCTGGTGAGGCCACATCTTGAGTGTTCTGTCCAGTTTTGGGCACCTTGATACAAGAGAGATGTGGAGGTGCTGGAGCAGGTGCAGAGGAGGGCAACTAAGCTGGGAGAGGGCCTGGAGAACAAATCTGGTGAGGAAACACCAAAACAGTTTGAGGAAGAGGGTGCTGAGAGGAGGCCTCATCACTCTCTGTAACTACCTGAAAGGACATTGTGGAGAGGTTGGTGCTGGTCTCTTCTCACAAGCAATTGGTGACAGAACAAGAGGGAAGGGGTTCAAGTTCCAACAGGGGAGGTTTCGACTTGATATTAGAAAGAGTTTTTTGACAGAAAGGGTGGTCAGGCCCTGAAATGGGCTTCCCAAGGAGGTAGTTGAGTCACCGTCCCTGGATGTGTTTAAAGATTGTTTGGATGAGGTGTTGGGTGGATCTGGTTTAGGGGTGAACTTATCGAGTAGGGGTAGATGCTCAGACTCAATGAACCCTGGGGTCTTTTCCAACCAGAGTGATTCTGTGATTCTGTGACATGTGGAGAAGCAGCAACACCATTTGGCCTTGGCCAAACGCTACTCTCACAGGGTCAGGAAGCTCCCCCTTATCTAGCAGTGCCCTGGAAATCCAGGCCACATCCTGATTTTTCCCTAACACATGGTATTTTCCAGGTCTACATTAACATCTTTTCAGTTCCTTGGGGGCTTCCATTTCTGCGTGCGTTGTTTCCATGCTTTCACAGAGCCTTCCACCTTGGTGGATCTCTCTTCTCATTTCTAATGGACACACAGTTCCCCAAAGGACCCGTGTGTGCTCTGCTGGAGAGATTTGCGCAGGCACATTAAGGTGATCTGCCTTTTCACGAGGGCCCCGATGGCTACAGATGTGCTATCACTAGTATGCCAGCTTTACTTGTATGAAAGCATCTTAGTCTTGTAGTTGTCGAGTTACTCTTATGCTGAATTCAGTGAATTTATTTTAACGCTGAATGTTTATTCAGTAGCTTTGATTTAGCATCTTCATCATTTACTCGTTTGCAAGGATTATCTGTTCAGCTTCCACCTGGAGCTTATATTTCCTTATATTTTGTGATCTAAAATTTGGCTAAAAGAAAAACCCTCAAGGTTGACAAGGACTAGGATTGACAGAACTATGACTCTTTGAAATCCCTGTTGTCCATTTAAATTTTAATGTTTCTATCATTTGTTCCTCAGTGTAAATTAACAGCCATGGCAGTGTGTTGGGTTTCTTTTCTGAAGTCAAGACTTTAAATTTAATTCAATAGCCTAGATTTACAGCTATTCTATATTTCACAAGGCAGAATCAATAATGTGACTGAAGTGAAGAAGATAAAAATTTATGGTATCTTGCAATTTAATGGTTGAAAAGATGCAATTGGAGAGATCATAAATTGTGAAGGAGTTTATGCTTCATTGCTCCTGATTCAGTGCTTGCTGTTAGAACTTGATTTGTGACTATTCACAAGGTGTGATTAATGGTGTGATCGATGCTTGCTTCAGTGCAGTAAAGCAGTTGTAATGCTCTTCATTAGAATAAATAAAATAAATTGACTGAAGCTTTATAAAAACTGTGTAACATTTAAAATCTAAAATGTCAATTTTTTTTCCTGTTACAATTTAGGTTTCTTCAGGCAGTTTCCACCTACATCACATCACTCATTGTCATTCTTTTTGGATATTATAGAAATCCATGTGGGTTTGGGTTAGCTTTATGCAAAGCTCAGTGAAGGGGAAAAAAAGAAGAGTTGAATAGGGCTGACTAGAGTCTAAGGTTTTCTGGTAGAGCTGTGTTTTGCCACCCTGCGAACGCACTTACTTTCCTTTAACACATGCAAGTTTAAAGGAATCAAGGCAGAAAATGACTCTTCCATACACAGCTGTACTAAAAACCATAAAATTTAATTATTTTCATTATTTTCAAATGGGATGGATGTTTGATCGGCACCCTTGCAGAGACAATGAGTGGCATTTTTTGGCTTAAGGATGTTCATTGCATAGCACAATGCTGTCTCACAGTATGCTCTAAACCAGACAGGGCAATACGAGAAAACAGCCACAGCCATGAAAGGCAGCAGAACATAATGATTTTGATGTTGTCATTTGAAGAATTGGGCTCCAGGAGATGCAAACAAGAAATCAGGTAGAGAGTGCCCTAGGATACCTTTTACATGCCAGTTAAGTCCCCTGCAGTATATGGATCATTTTGAAGTGTAAAAATGTCTAAGTCTAAATCATGCTGCGTAAAACCTGAGGAGTGAGGAAATTGTACTGTGAAATTTGGGGAAAATCCTGGTGTGGCTTAAATCTCGAGCTTCTGTCTTGTTTGCTTTTGCTTGCCTCATTCATTGAGAGATAAGCCTTGTAATTAGCTGGAAAAGTTTATCTGATTTCCACTGTGCTCCTTTGCTCTCATTTTCCTCAGCGTCTCTCATGATGTCTGTAGAGCTTTCAGGTTTGTATTTGATTTTAAGAAGAACTGTAGGTGAATCTAAAGTTACTTGACCCCAAGGTGCCAATTTTACCACAGCAGTGCATCATTATATTTGTCTACCTTATTTGTCATTAATTTGTGGGTCTTAAAATATGCTGTAGTAATTCCAGGCATCAATGATCATGCATGTGTTGATTGGAATTGCAAAGGGAATGAAAATGGAAGGGATCTGCAGACATTTTAAAAACATGGCTATGTCAAATTAGTGTCTCTGTTATTGCACAGAGCATTTACAGACCAGCAGTTGTCATTTTACCAAAAAACGTAAAAAAATCTGAAGATAGATCATATTCTGTCTGTCAGCAGTCTGGCAGAGGTTCAGATACTAACTGCAACACATTCTGACAGTAAACACAGAGTAAAATGTGTGAGACCACAATGTAAGCAGATAAGCTTTTCTTTTGTAGATGGTTTTGTGCTCCCTCACTGTCAGTTGAAAAGCCGGTAATTCACATGCAGAGATGAGTTTCTGTGAGTCACAAAAACTGGGTTTGGTAAGAACAAACACAATGTAGCTGCAGCCACCGCGTTGTAGCTAAGGAGTCCCAAAAGCCACCATGCTGGTTTGGGCAGGGAGGCGTAGCTCCACTAGGCGGTTACGGTTACTTCACTAGCTGCATTTGTCCCTGTCCAGGAATGTAAGGCCACAAGGAAGTGTGAAGCTCTGAGTCTGCTTAACAAACAGGAAAGTCGACTCAATCTCAACTCCAGTGCTTGCATGGCAGGCAGAGTATCTGCATCCCTATTTATTTGGTTCGTTTGTTTTTCACTGGGGAGATGACAAATTATTCAACTTAATTCGCTAATTTTTGAAGTAGTAATAAGATAGCACCAAACTTTTAGACAGAGCTCGTTGTCTTCATCATTACCAAAATGCATCACCAGTCTTGTCTTGTCCAACGGAAGAGAGAAGCACTGAACATTACCAGCTGCCAAATTTGCTGCAGCGTCCTTCCCTCCTTCTCTTTAGACCTGCACCACATCTATTTTTTGTCTGTGTCCCTCCTATCAGTGGGAAAAGCCACACCCACCTCAAAGGAGTGCCAGAAAGGATGCTGTGACAGGATTTTCTTGGGGATTTCTTGCTTAATTCACCTATTAGAAAAGTTTTCTGTTAAGTGGGTACATTTACAGTAATTTAGGCAGTTTGCCGATCTATTCAGCCAGAAACACACAGGCAGTATGTGAACAGAACACTTTGGTTCCAGGATGCTGAAAGATCATTGCAGAGTGAGAGTAGAGTGAGTTCAAAAGTGAACCCCTCCCTTGACAGATTAGGCCCCCAGTACTGAAAAGCAGCGCGATGATTTTGAACAAGCAGACTAATACCGCATGAGGGGTTTGGGAGTGCTGAGCAGTTGCACCTTAACTGTTTGTTGTGTCTAATCCAACCTCTTCAGAAAGAGCTGGACTCCACACTGTGCTGTGTCTGAGTATCTTCCCTTATCTCCACCAACACTGAGGATTTCACCTCGTAGAGGAATCTTTTGTGAAATAGAAACTGCACTTCCACACAGCTCTCACAATGGATTTATCTGCATGTCTACAGTCTAACTCAGTCCACTTCAGAATGGACGAAAAAAAAGGTTATTATTTGGGCAGAGAGAGATTATTCACAAAGGAAATGGTTGCAGAATAGCTTTCTGGCTTTTTCTGAGTGAGGAAAAAAAAATATCATTAGTCCCTCAGAATCTTGTCTGCTTTGAATATGGAGAGGATAGATTTACTGGTGTTGGTTCAACTGCCTTATGAAAGTAGCCATGTAGTCTGTTCTCCAGCTTTACATGACCACGATACTCTATGTGAGTATCCAGACAGTTCATGCCTTCTATTTGTTTCTCATCCTGAGGGAAAGTTGTTATTTCCTGCCCAAACAAGTTTATTTCCTTCATGTTTGGCTAACATCATTGGCTTCTTTCTTGCACCAGATATTCTTCTGTTGGTTTTCCCTGTCTTTGTGGTGACAGTGGTGAGTGTTTAACACCACCTGAAATGCCGTGTACTTTCAGTTGAGCTCACATAATTTCAAGTTGCAGATTAAAAAACCTGAGGCATATGACAATTTGTGCAATGCTATACTTTGAGCTGTCTCAGAAGCCTTATTTCCTTAATCCTGCGTCCTATCTGGTGGGTTATTCCAGCAGGGGCAAAAAACACGCCTCTACCCAGTGCTACCTTCTTGCTTTTTGAAGGAGATGTTGGCTCTACAAGTAGTAACCAGCAGATGCTGCTGAAGAGCATCACCACTAAACCTACTCTCACTACTGTTGCTGTCGCTGATGCTGAAAAGAAGCCTCTTCCTCTTTTGCTGTTGCAAACGTGAAGCTGACAGAGTCTGTGTTCATTTCCCAGGAGGGAACACAGTTTGGTCAGGGTGTGCTGCTGTGTTTATACTAGTTTGATGTTCGCAGCTTTCATGACAGATAGTTCTACTGGAGGATGATTCTGCTGCTATCTTCTGATGAAGTGCATCTCTCCAAAGTAAGCAAATTATTGCAGAACTGTGTCTTACATGTGTGGATTTAAGTTTTGGGGTTGGCTTTTTTCCTAACCGGTAGACCACAATAGAAAAAGAAAGCAATACAATCATGAAACCCTCTTCCACAGCTACAGATTCAGTAACAGGAAGATGCAGCTGTCAGCTACAGGGAGGTAGGGATGATGGTTAGAGAAAGATAAAGGTGTTCATGTAGTGGTGCCCCAGGAAAACTCATAAAAGTGACCGCACTGCAGCTAACTCACTGCAGTTAGTGGGTCCAAACTTACATTGGTTTGTGGGTGGATAAAATAATAAAACCTGGCTGACAGTGATTTTCATACAAAGTGAAGGCTTCTGTGAATGAGTACTGCTTTTTCCAGGGGAAAAAAATGTTCCTAACGTTGCTTTTTTGTCTTACCTGTCTTCTGGATAACAGAGAAAGCAGAGATACTGAACATCATCTTTACCTCTGTCTATACTCCTGGGGGCTGTCCTGATAACAAACCCCAGACTGCTGAGGCTCCAGAGAAAGTTGAGACAAGAGAGGAGCCTGCCTTGGTTGATGAGGACTGGGTTAGGGATAAGTTGAGCAAATTGGATGTAGGCAAATCCATGGGCCCTGATGGGATGCACCCGTGTGTGCTAAGGGAGACAGCGGAAGTCATTGCTAGGCCACTCTCCATCATCTTTGCTATGTCCTGGGGATCAGGAGAGGTGCCTGCGGACTGGAGGATAGCAAATGTCACTCCAGTCTTCAAAAAGGGAAAGAAGAATGATCCAGGTAACTATAGACCGGTCAGTCTCACCTCCATCCCAGGAAAGGTGATACAACAATTTGTTCTAGAGGCTGTCTCCAGGCACAGGAGGGGAGGGTCATTAGGGACAGTCAGCATGGTTTCACCAAAGCAAAGTCGTGCTTGACCAACCTGGTAGCCTTTTATGAGGGTATAACCAGGTGGATAGATGATGGCAGAGCAGTGGATGTGGTCTGTCTTGACTTCAGTAAAGCATTTGACATGGTCTCTCACAGCATCCTCGCAGACAAACTGAGGCAATGTGGCCTAGATTTTCGTGTAGAAGTCAGAGAGTAGTGCTNGGTAGTGAGGTGGATCGTGAGCTGACTGCAGGATAGAAGCCAGAGTCTAGTTGGAGGCCTGTATCTAGTGGAGTGCCCCAAGGATCGATACTTGGAGCAGTCCTATTCAATCTAGTCATTGATGACTTGGATGAGGGATTGGCATGCACTGTCAGCAAGTTTGCTGATGACACAAAGCTGGGTGGTGTCACTGACACCCCTGCAGACTGTGCTGCCGGTCAGCAAGACCTGGAGAGCTGGAGAGCTGGGCAGGGAGAAATTTAATGAAGTATAACAAGGGTAAGTGTAGAGTCTTGCATGTGGGCAAGAACAACC
>VXBP01000806.1:0-60569 GCA_013400115.1 Rhinopomastus cyanomelas | reverse complement strand
GGGGTTGTGGAGTCTCCTTCACTGGAGACATTTAAAAACTACCTGGATGTGTTCCTGTGCAACTTGGTGTAGGTGATCCTGCTGTGTCAGGGGGATTGGACTAGATGATCTATCGGGGTCCCTTCCAATCCTACTGATTCTATGGTAAGAGGAGCAGTAAGGGTTTCACTGTTAACAGGTAAGCACACAGTTTCTACCCTCCCTGCCCTTAGTTCAATTTAGAGCTTCCGGTGCAGTGGGAAAACTTACTTAAACTTACCCTTTTTCCATAAAGAAGAATTTTGCAATCTCATATATTTTAGTAGTAAGACAATGCTTTTTATGTTCAGTCTTCCTTGCATGTAATCTAAGTTAATTGCTAACTAATCATACAACTCTGTTTCATAATAAGGAATTCTGTGTCAACTCCTTTCAAATGACTGTAGACCTGCACTCTCTCTTTATTGTTACCTAGCTGAATTCTTTATTTTTCTTCCCTATTAAATCAGTCTAGTGCCCTGAATATAGATTTTATTCTTCTGACCTGTTTTTCTATGGCAATGTAATTAAAAATAAATTCCTAGGCATCAGTGGAGAGGCAATGTTGTTTTCCTGCTCCATTATATGATACGGTCTAACACGGCTCCAAATCTCATCAGCCAAAGTGGTCATTTACATGTTGGTTTTTAGCAGCAAATTTCTGGCAATGTAGAACTGGGACTGCAAACCATTCCATTTACTCTGACTTCAGGTAGCAGTGAGTGTATGATTGTGTTGTATATAAACGTATTTAGGAAATTCTCCTCTGTCTTCCCCTTCCTGTTGTCATTTTTTAAATTTTTATTTGGAGTGTCTATGTCTAGTGTCTACCAGTGTCTTATAGATCACTTGCAGTTCATTAGGGGGGTGCTCAACTTATTAGGAACCAGTCTTGCATTCCTACCTTCTTCCATCTGAAGCGCGCTTTTAAATGTTAGACTACACACTAATCAAGTTGAACATAATAATGAGAGCACATTCACGTTGTTAAGGTAAATGACCCAATGCATCCATAGCGAGGACGTATTCGAACTACAGTTTGTGATTTTCATTGTGATATTGAACACTCTGGGCAACTCTCTAGTGTGTTTTGTAGCAGCCTCACAAATATATGATTATTGCTGTTTTGCTGGTAGAACTCTGGATATTTCTTGCTGCCTTCTGATAGATTTCTAAGTGCCGTTAGCTGGAGTGGATTTTATTGTGTAAATTTATTCCTATAAAATAGAGCAATAGTGCATGAATTAAAGATACATCTCTACGTACCTACCTCTTCACACTTGGGTACGGTAGTGGATCAGGCTGAGCTTGACCCTATGCACCTGTTCTCAGGGGAGGTAGTGGATATTTACTGTCAACTTCAGCATTGTCCTGGGTATGGTTAGGATAGAGTTAATTTTCTCCAGAAGCTGGCAGGTGCTGCAGCTGAATCAAACCAGCCAATAGCATATTTGAAACCAGAAGAGGGAAACTGGCCGGGAAGATCACGCACAGAGCCGGTAGGTGGCCAGGCACATGGTAGGTTCCGGGAGGCGATAAGTTATGTTGTGTATCACTTGTTTGATGCACTATTTCATTATTATTCTTGTTCTTACTGTTGTTTCTTCCCTCTTTCGTGTTGTTCCATTAAAATTCCTTATCTCAACCTGCAGGGTTTTGCCTTTATTTCCTGATTCTCTTTCCCATCCTGCTAGGGGTTGGGGTGGGGGAGAGTGTGTAAGTGATCACGTTGGGGCTCAGTTTCTGGCTGGGTCTTAAACACACAGTCTGTTAGTAACACAGGCTCCCAGGCTGGCAGCTGGAGCTGAAGCAAAAAAAAGTGCATTGCTATTTTTGTGGCAAGAAAAAGTGAGGTAGTAAATGTACAAAAACTTGGTCCTCCTCATGCTTAATGGGGCACATTTTGGAATTTGGACATTTTACTTTGTTCATTTGTTCATATTTGGAATGGGTTAGGGATTCTTTGATGCAGATTTTAACGTTCTGTCGAAGAACCTAAATTCTGTTTTTGCTGTGAGAGTCATTCTGTTCTAGGAGTTCAGTGTGTGAAAAGAGATCAATTTACACACATGATTAAGGTGACCATTCTCCTGGGGCTAAACGAAGGCAAAGCACATACGGGGTAATCCAGTGAACATGCGTAATGATAGCAGAGAACTTTAGCAGACATCAGTGACTGTGTATTGTTTGGTGTCTGGATCCATCATGCACAGATTGCCCTGCCTGTGTACAGTGTGCAGGTGAAGCAGAGCTCACTGTTGTCTCCATGTCTTCCTTCAAGTGAGTGGTAGAGTTCTCATGGAAATCATAGAATCAAAGAATCATTAGGATTGGAAGGGACCCCGGAAGATCATCTAGTCCAATCCCCCTGACACAGCAGGATCACCTACACCAAGTCACACAGGAACACATCCAGGCGGGTCTAAAACGTCTCCAGTAAAGGAGACTCTGCAACCTCCCCTGGGCAGCCTGTTCCTGTGATCCCTCGCTCTCACTCTGAAGAAGTTCCTTCTCATACTGTTGTGGAACCTCCTATGTTCCAGCTCACACCCATTGCCGTTTGTTCTATCACTAGATGACACTCAGCAGAGCCTGGCTCCATCCTCCTGACACCCATCCTTCAAATATTTATAGACATTAATGAGGTCACCCCTCAGTCTCCTCTTCTCCAAGCTCAAGAGACCCAGCTCCCTCAGCCTCTCCTCAGAAGGAAGGTGCTCCACTTCCTTTATCATCCCCTTTGCTCTACGCTGGACTCCCTTCAGCAGCTCCACATCCCTCTTGAAGTGAGGAACTGGACACAATACTCCAGATGTGGTCTCACCAGTGCAGAGTAAAGTGGGAGAAGTACCTCTCTTGCTCAGCTAACCACCCCCATTCTGATCCACCTCAGGATGCTGTTGGCTCTCTTGGCCACAAGAGCACACTGCTGGCTTATGGTCATGGAGGCCTTTGGCCAGCTGCTTCTTCATAATATGGTTTATGATGGAACATTTTATGCTGTGAACACTTAAACTGGACTTCATTGCCATATGCCAATAGATGAATGTCTGTCTCTAGGAAACCAGATGCTCTGGTGAGTGACAAGATGCCCAGCTATCTCTCTGCTGTTCCTCCTAAGTGGTGCAGACCAGGTTTTGTCACACCCCGAAGTATAAAGTTCCACAACAGTTGCTTTAATGTATCTCCCACTCCAGAGATGTGTCTATACTGGAGACCTGTCACTGCCTTCATTATGAATTCCTGTGCATCAGTTAAAGGTCTCAGCATGAGATTGAGATGTGCTTTTAAGTCATTGTTCCTGTTTTCAAAGCTATAGTTTCATTGTGATATAAAGCTCCAGACCCATCACGTCTCCTCTAAAGTCATATGGACGATTGCACACTAAAGACAAAATGTAGTCTAAGGTTTGCCAGCCTTTCTCAGACCAGGGAGGGTAAGGAAAGAAAAGAGCATAATTGTTGGAAGAACCCAAGAGGTGTGCCTTAAAGTCTGCAAGCCACGCTTCTCAGCAAGACTGTGCAATGCTTTTTGGGTTTATCAGAACATAAATTACAGAAAAAAAAACAAAAGGCAGCACTACCACAAATACTTTGGTAGATNGGGGAGGTTTAGACTTGACATTAGGAAAAGATTTTTCACTGAAAGAGTGATCTGGTTTTGGAATGGGCTGCCCACAGAGGTGGTTGAGTCCCCATCCCTGGAGGTGTTCAAGGTTAGACTGGATGAGGGGCTCAGTGGCATGATCTAGATGTTAGATGTTAGGTTTACTGGGTTTATTTGGATTTAGGTTGGACTGGATGATCTTTAAGGTCTTTTCCAACCTTAGCATTACTGTGATACTGTGAAATTGCTCCCAGAGTAGCTGTAGCAGGGGCTGTCTCGTTCTCTTTAGTGATTCCTTGTTAATTTCTACCATGTGCTGCCATGCCACGTTCGCTCCAACAGATGATGAGATCCAAGAAGAGATCCTGGTTTGGGGAAAGAACAGCAATGAGATGAAGCTTCACAGCAAGCAGTGGCTTTGACTTTAAGGCAACATCTCAAAAAGCAGTGTATACTCAGGTCCTCACCTTGTATTCCTCCAAGGAGCCCTGCTGTTGTAATTACTTTCCACACAGCCTCTTTTCACTATTTCTGCAGTGGCCTGTAGATGATATTGTCTTGCATTTTTATAAATGGTTGTTGATTTTTCTGAATTTGTGTTTATTAGTGGGACATTTTATTTGAGTGTTTGGGTTTCAGTCCAGTTTTCTTACATTGTGTCATCCTCTGGAGTTGGGAATCCACCTGATGCAAATTAAACCACTCTACCCTGAGGTTGCTCTTAAGGGCTCCTCTGAACTGTGATCTTTTCACAGGGATTTTTCTGAAATAACCTGTTTTGACAAGTGCTTTGACAGCTACAATGCCAACAAAGGACCCAGATGCTTTTTGTGCTCTTGCTGGCTAGTGGTTATCCTCAAGTCTTTCTAGGAGTTCATATTGGCATCAGTTTGAAAAATACCATAAGATCCCTCTGCAAAGACACATGGAACTGTTTCAAACATGGGGGCTGCAGGAGGAATGATATTTACAAGGTAACAGAGGGCCTTTGGCTATCCCAGTATATCCCAGTATATTTCAGCAATTGCCATGGCACAGCTTTCTTCTGCGAGGTAGGGCTTGTTCCCACACAAGGGAAATCACTACCACCCATGTATCGTGTAACTTAGGTTTGTGCTTCTGGATCTCTTTCTTTTCACTGCAGACCTTCCCTCTCAACCCCTTTAAACAAAAAAGTTCTGCCCTTCTACTCACTCTTCTTTAGTCCTTTTTGCTGACTGTCAGGGACAGCAGACTCCTCCATATGCTCAGTCCTTTCCAGACTGAAGTTGTCAACCATATGTTTTTGTGGCAAATATCTTTGTCTCCTGGGCAAAGACCAGCCTGAGCTGACACTGCAAACTGGCGATTCCCTTTGTCTCCCCCCTGCACACAAGAAAAAAGGCAAAACAGGAAAAGCAAACAGGAAACACCCTTTCCTTGAAGGAATGGGTGACAAGAGGCCGTGCAGGTAGCCCACACATACAGTATGCACATACCCTCATCCTGCTGCCCTCTGCTCTTCCTGGCCAGTCTTGTCCCTAAATATACACTGTATTTGCCAAAGTGGGTAGAGGTGAGCAGGAATAAACTAGCCCAGTTACTTGCACAGTAAACCCAAGGGCTGTCTGCAGGATCCTGCCCAAGTTGACCTGGCTACAGCCTTGTGTCACTGGTCCACCGTATCTCTCTTGTGTCCTTCTCAAAGCTGCTTTCTTTCTGTTGAGCAAACTGAGGTTCTGCTTAGCTGGGGCCATGCCCCAGACTTCTGTGTAAGGAATCCAGGAGCAAAGAGGGTGGGTGTTGCAGACACCAGTGCGTGTGATGCAGATGCATATGTGCACATACATGCATTGCGGTCCCTTCTGTGAAGACTGGTCCCCTGATGTGGTCTCTAGACACCAGAAGTCTTGCTGAGTGGGTGTGTTGTGTTGCTAGGTTTATGGTGGTTTTGAGAATATTGCTGGTAAGGCCCCAAGGCAAAAGAGTGAGGTCCCCACCTTTTCCCTTTCCTTGGCCTCTTTCTCTCCTCCCGCAGGACATGCCCAGGCACTGTGAACCGTGAGTATGTGATGTCAGGTTGCAACCTAGTAGGACCCATGTATTACAGCCAACACCAGCTGATAAATCTTAGTGCCTCTTAGGGAAGGTGTTACACCTTTTTCACTATCAACGGGCTCGCTCTGGAAGGAAATAAACTTGTAGTGGCAACTGCGATTAACTCACATTGGATGTGAAAGTGTGTGTTTGTTTAGAATCACTTGTCCACAACAGTATGTTACCCTATACCCATCTCTTTTCCCACTTGTCATTTGCTCCAGTTAGTCATCTCTTCCCCCTTTCCCAGGAAGGAATTTCCCTGGAGCCCAAGGTCATGCTTGTAAGCATGACGTTGATGAGAAATGTAATTTCTCCAGATTACAAGTTTACAGCCTGAGCTCATATTTGCCAATACTAAATTTTCTATTGGTCCTGCAGGTCTCTCATCAAAACACTGTTAGGTTCTGTAGAGAAATGGGAAACTAAGGATTAATTTTGTTGCCTTCTGAATGTGTCATGGGCTTACTCAGTTCCCTACGCCCTTTTTTCCCCTTCACTTGCACTTGAGGAAGCTCTCCTGCATGGTCTTGTTGCTGGACCTGACAGCTTAACTGAAGGAGGATGATAGCATTGCAGGGCATGGTAAGTGCAAAGTTCTTTGGCACAGAAAATCGGGCTGTAACATTACATTTGCTTCTTCACTTGATGTATGGCACACGCTTGTTGCTGGATGAGTGCTTTGCTCTGAAAGATCCAGCTGGCTCCTGGCCTGCATTTATATCACTCATGTGGTGACTAACTAGGCATATTGAATGCTTAATAAAAATGTTTGTTTATTACACGGGCTGTGTAACATTGATACTCACAGCTTTTCTGATGCTGCTGAGCTACCTGGGTTTCACACGTGAGATATTGTTGTCTTTTAGCACCTTTTATTGCTTTGGTTTAATAATTCTGTAGACTCACGGGAGACGGTGAGCAGACATAGAGATGGAATGTTGGATTAGCTAAGCAGGATTGGACCTGCTTTGTACTTGGGTGGGAGGCAGTCTGGGTACAGCAGGTGCTGTAGCCTTACCCTGCTCCAGCGTGGGGGGTTAGCCTTAGGTGATCTTTTGAGGTCCCTTCCAACATGTAACATTCTGTGATTCTATGATTCATAGAATGGTTTAGGCTGGGAAGAACCTCTGTGATAATCTAGTTCCAGTGCCACGGGCAGGGACACCTCCCACTAAACCAGCTTGCCCAGAGCCTTGGGCAACCTCGCCACCCTCACAGTGAGTAATTTCTTCCTAAGAGCCACTCTAAATCTACTTTTTTTTAGCTTGAAACCATTCCTCCTTGTCCTATCACTGTAGTAAAAAGTCACAGAATCACAGAACATTAGGGATTGGAAGCGACCTCGAAAGATCATTCAGTCCAACGCCCCTGCCACAGCAGGATTGCGTAGACCAAGTCCAGGTGGGTTTTAAACCTCTCCAGAGAAAGAGACTTCACAAACCCCTTGGGCAGCCCCCTCCAGCGCCCCGTCACCCTCACTGGGAAGAAGTTATAGAATCACAGAATCAGTCAGGGTTGGAAGGGACCACAGGATCATCCAGTTCCAACTCCCCTACCATGGGCAGGGACACCCCACCCTAGATCAGGCTGGCCAGAGCCTCATCCAGCCTGGCCTTAAGCACCCCCAGGGATGGGGCTCCAACTACCTCCCTAGGAAACCCATTTCAGGCTCTCACCATGGTGAAGACCTTCCTCCTCACATCCACTCTAAATCTACCCATCTCCAGCTTTACTCCATTCCCCCTAGTCTTGTTGCTACCTAATACCCTAAAAAGCCCCTCCCCAGTCCTCCTCCAGCTTTCGTGTAGCTGCCTTCAGGTACTGGAAGGCTGCTATGAAGTCCCCCCAGAGCATTCTCTTTTCCAGGCTTAACAGACCCAACTCCCTGAGTTTGTCTTCACAGCAGGGGTGCTCCAGGCCGCTAATCATTGTTATGGCCCTCCTCTAGACTTACTGTCCTCCTTATATTCTGGTCTCCAGAACTGGATGCAGTATTCTAGGTGGATCTCATGGGAGCAGAGTAGAGGAGGAGAATCACCTCTTTTGACCTGCTGGTCACGTTCCTTTTGATGCAGCCTAGGATGTGGTTGGCCTTCTGCACTGTACCTACACATCACCTGCTCACACTTATTTTTACAGAGTGCTCTGAAACTTGGAGGAAGTGATCTTCATATGTTAACGAGTTGTCTTGAGCTCATGGTCCCTCCAGGGCTGTAACTCATTGCATACTTTTAAGGAGATCCCTAAAGAGGCCCAAGTCCACTCTCCTGAAATCCAGAGTAGCAAGCTTACTAGGCACCTTCCTTGCTACACTGAGGACATTGAACTCCACCATCTTCTGATCACTGCAGCTAAGGCTGCCCTTGAGTTTCACAGTGCCCACCAGATCATCTTTGTTGGTGAAGGCAAGTCCAGCATAGCACTTCTCCTCATCAGTTCCTCTACTACTTGGAGGACCAAGTTGTCATCAGTGCACCCCGGGAATCTTCTGGATTGCTTACATCCTGATGAGTTATTCTTGCAGCAGATGTTGGGGTCATTGAAGTCAACCATAAGAACAAGTGCTTTTGAACATGAAGCCACTCCCATCTGTCTATAAAGGGCCTCATCCACTTCAGGTGGCCTGTAGCAGAACCCCACTGTAAAGTTTCTCTTTTGCTGTGACTCATAAACTCTCAGTCAGCTCTTCATCTGTCCCCAGGTGGAGTTCCATGCACTCCAGCTAGTTATTGACATAGAGGGCCACATCACCTCCTTTTCTCCACAGCCTGTTCTTCATAAAGAGCTTATTTGTTAATTTTAGGCATATTTCAGGTATTTTACCTTTGACAACTTCTCCTCGAAGGTCTGCAAGGAGATTGTGATAGGGGACCTCTGGAAAATCATCGTTCTGTGTTCTTCTGTTATCTTATTTGAAAAGTGAAAGTTTATACCTTCTAGCTTTCGGGAGGGAAGGTTTCTGTCAGATTTCTTTTACTTTTCAGAGGTGGAGGTGATAATTTGAAGATTTTCTGGTTAGTATGAAGGTTGTCCAGTAGTACTTTCCAGGCTAATCTGCACCAGGCAAGCCAGTACCATGATAAGTAGTTTGATTCCTCACAGTCTGCCAGCTCTGCTGGTGTGAAACAGTGAATCTTTGCAGTGCCTGATGAGTCTTCAGGAAATACTATGAAGCTGAGCTAACTAGCCAGATTAGTTAGGTTGTCCTAGTTCTGTAATTATCTTGTCTAGTGTTCATTTTGCAGTCCTTGCATCACGCTCGATTGTGTAGTATAAGCATGCCCTTTAGCACCTTATTTTCTTCCTCATTTTTCTTCTTTTATCAATTTTATTGACAGAAATAAATGCAATGTTGCACAGACTGAGGGGAAAAAAACCCTAGCAATTTTTAAGCCAGGCCACTTACCAAGCCAGAACGATAAAGGAGAATGATTGTTAAGTGGAAGCTTGTTGAAGTCTTGGCTCAAGGGCAGAATGAAATAGTTCTGTTTATGTAGAACCCTAGACCCCAGGACCTCAACGTTAAGAATACTAACCAACATAACATCCCAGTGAGGGATCTAATTATAGCATGTCTGTTAGGCAGATGGAGGAGATAAAACTGAGCTATATGACTTGCCCAAGTAACCACTGTTACTGGCAAGAAGAAGAATGAACTAATCGATGGCATCTTTCACAGCCTGTTTTAATTCTGAGACAGTTCTACTTCCTCATCTACAAGTATTCCACTCATGGCTTATCTTAAGATGTTTTATGTAAACAGTCAGATATCTGTAATATGTCTGAATTAAGTAGAGAGTTTTCCAGGACAAAAAGCACATCTGACATGCGAAGCTTATTAACGTTTCTGCCTGGCCTCTCCAGTTCATAGGTTTATCTAAATGATAAGGCATTTTGAAGACCTATGTTTTCTTTTTCATTTAGAGATTTACAGAAGGCAATTTTTTCTTTCCCTACTGCCTCACCAGATTACCATCTTATCCACTACACAAGCTAACTTCATACCTCATTTCTGCCATTGATACGGCTATTTTCTAGAAGGTGAATGAAATACCTGGTGCGATAAATATTGAAGTGTATCTTCAGTTTCATTTTCACGTACAGTCGACACTTTTCAGAGAATAAGACCATTGCAGCACTATTTACTAAGCGTCTCTATTTTAATTCTGATCCTCTCAGCCAGTATTTCTGTACAGCAAGCAATTCAACATCATTTCTCTTCATTTATGAGCATGTTACGTTATTTCAGCATAATCACGCAGCAGCGGAACGAGGTCTATTTATGACACACCATTCATATTGGAAAATGTGCACACAGATACTGCAATAATTCTAATATTGCATTTCACCACTGTTTCAGTGACAGGGAAATGCCAGATTCTACCACACCATGTTGCGAGTGCTGTGCAGTGTAATCTTGCTGAAATACCTGTTTGCATTATAGTTTTGCAGTGTTATTAATTCTCTAGTATTACCAAAAAATTAAGATTAATATCAGACTTGTACATTAGTAAATGCTGTGCATTTCCACTTTTTTACTTCGCCTATTAATTGACTTTCAGTCATGTTACCTTGGTATCTCAAAAATACACAAGCATCGTGATTTATGTCAGCATTTGCGCTTTCCTAGCAGTTTAATATAATCTTTCTATTGCTACTAATGTAGAGGTATTTCTGCCTCTCCTCTCTGCAAATAGGTTGCTAGGACAGTTTACTCGCAGTACTTTGTAGCTGGAGAAAGTGCAATCAATTATGTCGGTGAGAAAGGCTGAAGTTGGAAAAAAGGTCCTTCTGTCTGCCCGGGTTATCAAACTGTCAGAAAATTCTGCCATCGCACAAATTCCTGACAATTGTGGATAGACTTTTGCACTACCTCCTGAGCTTCAGTGTCCACAACTCTAACTCCAGCATTTCAGAGAACGTTAGGGGTTGGTAGGGACCTTGAGAGATCGTCTAGTCCAATCCCCCTGCCACAGCACAATCACCTAGATCAGGGCACAAGAACAGGTCAAGGTGGGTTTTAAACCTCTCTGGAGGAGACTCCACAAACTCACTGGGCAACCCATTCCAGTGTTCTGTCACCCTCACCATGAAGAAGTTCTTTCTCATATTTATGTGGGACCTGCTATGTTCCGGCTTACACCCATTGCCCCTCGTCCTATCATTGGAAGACACTGACTGGCTCCATCCTCCTGACACCTGCGCTTTACGTTTTTATAAAAATTAATGAGGTCATCCCTCAGGCTCCTTTCTTCCAAGCTAAAGAGACTCGGCTCCCTCAGCCTTTCTTTGGGAAGAGAACCTCTCTCAATCTCCTAACCCTAGCTCTTCTCGGCCACCAGGGCACGTTGCTGGCTCGATATCATCCTGCTGTCCACCAGGACCCCCAGGTCCCTTTCTCCTACACTGCTATCCAACAGGTCGGTCTCCAACCTATACTGGTGCCTGGAGTTACAATAGTTTCAGAGGGCCCTTCTTTGCTGTAGCTTTGTTGTGCACCACTTAACCAGTAGAAGAATTAGTATAGCTGCTTCTGAGTTGTTGGAAAAAAGGATTTTAAAAATTGGGACAAAAATCCTTATACTACATGAACAGTCTCTGAGTAATGCAATTAGCTCAATTAATGATGAATAGTAACTCAATAGAAATGCTGTCAATTCTGATAGAATTTTTGACATCTTCTTTACCTATCCTTGATCAACTCTAGACATGTTTTTTAGGAGACAGAATTACTTATTTAATGCAGTATAACTATCACTCATTGTCATAAATGTGAAAAGATAAATGACTATTTTCCTGGTATAAACTATTAGTTCTATAACCTACATTTCAAGAGGGAGGGAGAGATAATTACAATTACAGGGTTTTTAGCACGCTGGTTATTCAGTTTTGAATTTTTGGACATGAGCAGAGAATACTGTGATACACGGGTTTATTTTTGCTGCCTTTACTCTAAATACATATTTTAAAATAATAGCTATTATTTGTGTACATCCTGCAATTCTTCAGGGCTGTGGTTGAGCTGAGTAAAATTACCTTCAGAGATTCCTACGCAAAATTTGCTCAGGCACAAAGGTAACCAAACATAAACTGAAAAATTGTAGGAAAGAAGGATAAGCGTCAATGGCAAAGCAGCATGTAACCTAGAATCTGCAAATCCTAGGTTGATGTCTTCTCTGTTACCAGTGAAAAATAAGTCACTTAACTTTGTGAGGTTTGGAGCACGTGCGGAGTGAATGTGGCAGAAAAGGCAAAAAAATTAAAGGACGTTTCCTAGATAGACTTAGACTTTCAACCTTTCTGTGTCCACATCCTAGCGGGGAAAATCACTGTCTGGTTTCCTGCACCACACAGTTCAGCACTGTGAAAAACAGAAGAGATGTTCCTTTAAAATGTCATAGCCTGGCAGCTCTTCTCTAAATCTCTGCCTAAAGATAGAACAATAAAGAGAGGTTGTGCCAAACAATAGAAACTGTAAATATGTTTACAACTCTACAAGAGTGTTAAGTTGTCTTTGTGATAACCTCTTCTGATTACTGATTGTGAGATAGTACAAGAAACATCAGGTGATTCCAGTTAATTGGATCTGACCACGCTGATTTTGGTCTGAGACAGTGGAAGCAAACTACTTCTCAAAAAATGACATTTGGGTTGTGAAGCACTGGTCTTGGGACAGTAGGGCCAGGTAGATCGCATGGGTTGTCTCCTCAGAGGGCTTGTTCTTATAGTGAAACAACTACTTGAATATTTATAGGCCTGAGGCATCGACTAAATATTTACTGTAACAGAATCTGTTCTATTGCTAGGTGTTCTCCAAAATCCTTGGAACAGAAAGCAAAGAGAAATTACACTCCTTTGGGCTGTTAAAGGTAGTTAATTTCACTTATGATCTTAATATTCCTGATACTAATGCCTGCTCTTCCATTCAGCTTCATGCCCTAATCTAGTACTGCCTTGACTGCAGTCATTAGTAAAAGTTTTAATAATTTTCAGTTGGTGCTCTTTGCTTAAGATGATCCTATTATGGTGTATGAGTCCATTTGTATTATTAGGATTTGCTTAGGATTTTTAGTGGTGCTCAGAACCAGCCTTTGAATCAGTCTGCAGAATTTATTCTAATGCCAAGTACCTGAGATTTCAGAGAAAGGGAGTAATGTGTCCTTGCCGTGGATGGCAGAGTTGCTGAAGAAATAAAAAACCTTCAGATGGAAAACAATTCACCATAAAGGCCATTAATTCCTTGTAAGTCAGAGTCAGACTGTGAGAACTTTAGCTTGCACACTAGCTCTGAGGTTTCTGGCTCTTAACCTTCTGTCTGCCTGTGGGAATTTCTTACAAGGAAAACTTTAGCATAAAAGGAGTGTGTAGGAAAATAAGGGAACCTCAGAGCCTAGTAGGATTTCTGTAGGTTCCCTGTTGCTACCTGTGGAGATTTCTGTTACAGTCTTTCTTAATAGTCCTTGGGATCACTGGAGGTGCAGCCAAGAAAGTAGCATAGGCAATGGATTCAGAGCTTCACAGTGGGGAATGTATTTTCAGACACTGTTTCTGACTCTGTATAACCTGCCTCTTGTCAAGTGCAATGTATTTCCACCCTAGCCCAGAAGGATTCCGTACGCTGTTTGCTAACCGCAGTGTAGCGTGTCGCTATTCATGTTTTGTCAGAGTTTTGGTAATGTCAAATGTTTTGGGACTGGCTGAATTGAGAGGATTAAAAAAATGTTGGTCGGTCTTTCCCAGAGGCCAATGGCCTACTAAGGCATGGGAGTGTCTGAATTTTTTGCCTTTTTGCTTGAAAGCTTTTGAAGCATAATACGCCCAGGAATTCCAAATCATCGCTGCGCACTCTGTTAACATTTCCAAAAGCATTTAGGAGAAAGGAGACAGATCAAGGCAGATGCCCTTAGTCTTATCATTGCTGTTGTTGTGCTACTTGTAAAATGCACCTGTATGTCTGAAGGGAAAGTGGCTAAGTCTGACTAGTAGTTTCGGGTCATTATTTCAGCAGTCTTTCTGACCTGAGATGATTATTTTGTGAAGAACAACTCAACAGACAGACTTGCAGTCCAATGCTGTTGTACTTCACATTTTAATCTGTCAAAGTATTCTTTTTTGCAAAAAGATAGATTTACCGCGGGAATCCTTTTGGATTCTCAGTGAAGCAAAAACCAAACAAATTCTTTCATTATATATGTAAATAAGTAAAAGCTCTCCTTTGTCTTTTCTATTCTTCCTGTCCTTTATTTTTGTTTTTTGTATTCCTTTGGATGAAGCAAACTGCCTAGCAGGCGTGGTTTGGAGGCTAGTGGGGGCATCCTGTTGTGGCAGGGGGATTGGACTGGACGATCTTTCAAGGTCCCTTCCAATCCCTAATGTACTGTGTGATTCTGTGTGAGTCAAGAAGTTAATCCCATGCAACACGATGTGTGGCAGAAGATAATCCAGAAGGCTGGCTCTCTAAGCTTTAAGTAAAGTTCTGATCACTGCAATCTTTAACTGAGTTACAAGAAGAGTACTAAACGCTACAGTGGAAGGGTAGAGGACAAGCTTAACTACTAACCCATGGTAGGTGAGCAAGAAAAGTGATTTTTCAGGCCACTGCAAACTTACTACATGGGTTGCAAAAGGAAGGATTGTGCAGAACATAAGCAAGAACCTGCATTTGTGGAATGTAAGTGCAGATTGTTGTGGGCTTATTGGCTGACCTGCAATTAGGCAAATAAGTTCGCCCTTGTCTTGGAGAAGCTAGACTGCTGAGTTTTTTTCCTGTGTGGAAGATATTCTATGTCTACAAATATAATTCAGTGAGAAGAGGCCAAATTTGGGCCTGTCAACTTTGACACATCCCTTAAAAGATTCCAAATTATAGAAATGGTGTGTGAGAGAGTTGTAACAAAGGAGAGATTTTCAGTTCTTTTAACAGAGAGCTACATAATCACACTTTCTTGCGGAAGCATTCAGTGTGAAGATCTGTCAATAGGAATCTCAAACTGTGAATATACAATTGAGCTTTATTATCCCTTTGTTATTTTGTAACTACATAGGTATGACAGACAGAAACTGACTTTAAAAGAAATTCACAATTGTCAGTGTGTCACATGCATGAATCCCACTGCTGGAAGGTTTTCAGCAAAGCAGCGTCTTTGCTGTTTTTGCTCATGGTAGCACTCAATCTCTGAAAGAGAATGAACATTCTAACATCTTATTACAGCCTTGCTCAGAAGACAGATGGTGCTCTGTCTTGCACAGAGTGGACAAGGAATGGCAGAGTTAAAGTACCAGATAAAAGGTGCTGAGGGGAATGGGTATATAAGGGGAACCTTCAGTTAGAGCCTTTGCCAATAAATACCGTATTGTAAAACAAGAATTGTGCATAAGACAGCCCAGGTCTCCTCAGAAAGTCCTTTGACTCTCAAGGAATCATAGAATCATTAGGGATTGGAAGGGACCTCAAAGATCATCTAATCCGACCCCCTTGACACAGCAGGATCACCTACACCAAGTCACACAGGAACACATCCAGACGGGTCTTAAACATCTCCAGTGAAGGAGACTCCACAGCCTCCCCTGGGCAGCCTGTTCCAGTGATCCTTCACCCTCATCATGAAGAAGATCCTTCTCATATTGATGTGGAACCTCCTATGTTCCAGCTTACACCAATTACCCTGTGTCCTATCATGTATGACATTGAGAAGAGCCTGACTCCATCCTCCTGACACCCACACTTCAAATACTTATAGACATTAATGAGGTCACCCCTCAGTCTCCTCTTCTCCAAGCTAAAGAGACCCAGCTCCCTCAGCCTCTCCTCAGAAGGGAGGCGCTCCACTTCCTTCATCATCCTTGTTGCCCTACACTGGTCTCCAAACCTTCACATGTCAGCAGGACTTCCAGTATTTGAAGGGGGTCTACAAAAACCTGGGGAGGGAGTTTTTAGGATATCAGGTAGCTACAGGACTAGGGGCGATGGAGCAAAACTGGAGATGGGTAGATTTAGAGTGGATGTGAGGAGGAAGTTGTTCTCCGTGAGAGTGGTGAGAGCCTGGAATGGGTTGCCCAGGAAGGTGGTGGAGGCCCCGTTGTTGGTGTTTAAGGCCCGGCTGGATGAGGCTCTGGCCAGCCTGATCTAGGGTGGGATGTCCCTGCCCATGGTAGAGGAGTTGGAATTGGATGATCCTGTGGTTCCTTCTGACCCTGACTGATCCTCTGACTTGGTCTAGGTGATCCTGCTCTGGCAGGGGGATTGGACTAGATGATCTTTCAAGGTCCCTTCCAATCCCTTATGATTCTAGGACTATTTGCCTTTGTGTCTTAAAGATTTACAGTTCTACTCTTGGTGGGGCCTAGAGAGCTGCCACACGCGATACAGAAATATATGGAAGCCTTTGGTGAACTTCATACTTGTGTCTTTCATGAGACATGATGAGAAGGGACCAAAAGTCTGCCTGAGACTATTGCTTTGAAGAGTTGACTTTATTTTAATCAAAATTGATTTGTGATTGTTTCCAAGTTTCTAGGAGGGTGTGTTGACTATGTTGTATTTGCCAGATCAAAGGAGCAATTGGTGGCAGTTGCATAGCAGATGTTTTTCTTGCCTTGTGGTAAATTTTGGCTGCCACTGCCTGTAGCCCTGCTCAGGCTTGGAGTTTTCCATGTTTATGGTGGTTAGGATTTGAATTCCAAAGATGTGCAAAACGTGTCTGCTAAGATGTGCTTGTAACAAACCTTCTCTCAACAAGCACTGTGCATTTCTGCAACCTTCTTTCTCCAACATACTTATTAAATACACGGTCTGCTAAAGGAAAAAATGTTTTGGTTCCATTAATTCCATTTCTGACAGACCCACACGCAAAAGCCATGCAACTGTGTCTGAGCAGGAAAGTGGAGAAAGGGATCTGAGATCAGCTGCCTAAACAACTAGAGAGTGCTGAGTGACAGCTTGTTTGTGCATTGAGTGATGTGCAGGATCTGGTTCAAAATCTCACAATGGAGTTGCTGCTCTGTGACAGTGGCTGTAATGTACTTCCATTCACTCCTCCCACACGAGCAACAAAGGCCAAAAAGAACCCACCACAAGTGTGCTTAACCTCAAAAAGGAGAACTCTGTGAAAACAGGGAAGCCCACTAAAAGGAAGCTAGCATGGGCCACTAAAAGAATTAAATCCTTCCAAGGAACAAGAAGATCACTGAGCTAAGGGCACAGCAGCAAAGTGTGCCCCATCCTTTGGGAAAGACTTCGGAAAGGGTAAAAGGAGACTGGCTTGCCCTATCAGCAAGGATTGCTGATAGGAGTGAAAGCTGCTAGAAACAAGAAAGATCATTCAGAAAACTGAAGTTGTGCCCAAAGGAAGTAGGACAGACAATAAACTGAAGACTAAATATCAGCTCTAAGCAGTCTAGCCAAAGGAGTTTAAGGAGTAAGTAGTTTCAGCGACCAAACTTTCTACTAAAATTTCCGATTGCTTCAAGAGAAACGACTGATAGCCAGCCTATAAAATGAGTTACTCAGAGGTTACTCAGAGGATATAAAGGCCTCCCAGGGAGGGGGACTCATCTTTTGTACTGATGTTTGCTGAGAGGAAAAACTGTGGCTACTCCCATACAGAAACTCCTTTTTGTGAAGAGAGTGGAGATATCAGCCAATGTGTGCCTAAAGTTGGAGAAACTGAGGAAGGGATAACAAATACCAAAAGACAGAATTAATTATCCTAGAATCATTAGGGACTGGAAGGGACCTCAGAAGATCATCTAGTCCAATCCCCCTGACACAGCAGGATCACCTAGACCAAGTCACAAAGGAACACAGCCAGGTGGGTCTGCAGTGAATAGTTCTGTGAAAACATCAGCTCAGTGCTTGGCAGCAGTAAAAAAAAGATTCAAAAATAAAAGAAATCAATTGGAAGGTGTTATTAGGGAAGGAACAGAGCACAAACAGAAAGCAGTATTACTCTGTTAGAAAGCCATGGTTCATCTGAATGCTGAAACTTGTGTGCTGTTCTAGTCCTATAATGGCAGAAATGATGCTTTAAAACTGGGAAAGATACGGAGAAGTACAACAAAGGTTACAAAAGCAAGTAACAGCTTCTGTGTAGAGGCTGGAACTTGACAGCCTTGAAAACAGCCACCCTGAGCAGATACATTAGTGGTCTGCAAAAGCACAACTGCTTGCAAGACTGTGAGTGCAGACTATTTGCTCAGTGCACAAGCATGTGAAGGGAGTGGGAAGGAGAAGTTTAAAACAAGAAGAGGAAGTTCATGCAGTCATGAATAAAAGACACTCACAATTTTTACACAGTCTGTAAGTTTTCAAATATTCAAGGGGAGACCAATGCTTGCCTCTGGAAGGCTGCAGTGCCACATGTATAGACAAAGTGCAACCAACTCAGAAAATCTCCTGAGCTGAAATTATTTTGAGACTATACGAGGGAAAACATTGTATGTGCCTTTTTGTTTTTATTCTCTTTGGGTGGCTGCTGCTGCCCACATCCTAGTCTGGATTAATCCTTGTTCTGAACAGGTATGGCTAGGTGTGTATGTGTGTGATTGCATACTGTGACTGAACTGCAGAGTTAAATAATGTGTTTTGGAGAAGACCAAGCATCAAAAGGAAGGTTATAGTCTTAATACCAAAGAAGCACTAAGACTTTTCATAATCATTGACTCTTACTGTTTTCTATAGTGTCGCTTCTATTAATGAGATTGTTTTAGTTGTGAGAAGACAGATTGGTGTCCATTCTGCAGGGCCAGTGGCAGATTCCATTAGTGTTTCCACAGTCCAGCCCTTTGCACCTGAAGTTTAAGGTCAGATTCGCCTATTTTGACCTACTAATGACAGTTGAAGTTGAGACATAATCAGTCTAAAGTACAGGAGTTCTTTTATCTTCAGTAGGAGACCTTGTGCCTGGCTGCCGTGTTGCACTGTTAAGCTCCTTTTGTGGCCACTCTGAAATACGTTTAGGATGGTTTCTTTGCCCTGTACTACTTTTTTTTTCCAAAGCAGTGATTTTTATCTGTCTTGTTTTAATATCTTTTCATATCTGGAAATATATAGGTTTTTTAAAAACCTTGCTTGTGCATTCATCTGAAACAATCTCTCCACCATTTGAGATGGTGTCGGTACTGTATTTGAACTTGTTGACAGTTTTCATGGACTAGATGGTGTCAAGAAATTAATATTTAAACTTCTCTTGCCACCTTCTTTTCACTGTAGAGAATCAAAGTCCTGATAGTGCACGTTAGTGTATTTTACATTCAGGTTTTATAAGGATGTTCTACGATGATTTCGACTGAATGCTGACTGATCTAAAGTGTAATTTCTACAAAATGTAAGGGCTTTATAAACTTCTGTTTATCTTCAAGACATGTTGTTTCTATCTCTCTGATTTGCAAGTGGAGGTTTTTTGTAGAAGTGTTCTGCAAACAAGAGATTTGGTAATTTGACCCGTTCTATCTGACCTGCACCTGGGGGGAAAAGAAAACCCCTCTCAGGTCATTTTTCATGGTTCTTTCACTTCTAGATGACTCTTAAAGAGACCATAAGGATGCTAACAAACAAGGCATAATTGGATTGATCCAGGATAAAGGATCTATATACTACTGTTCCTGACAAACTTAAATCTATTACAGTTCCCCTTTGCCTGCTAAGGTGCTATCTGCCCATTTTATTTTTTTTAAACAACATTCAGACTCCAAACTATCCCAATTTGATTAAATATACACAGACTATTAGGCATTCTGGAAAGGAGCACACTGCCCTGAAGTCGGGCTCACTTGGCAGGTTTCATACTAATGTGATCGTAATTATGATCTCCATCGAGTGAGACAGGGAGTGAATCAGACATTTAACCCTGTGTGCTGTGGCTATGAAATCTTTTCAACCTGTGCTTTCAATTTCTAGGTTTCAGTGTTATTAAAATATTTCTGTGGGTATATTTAAAAAGAAATAGTTATCTTTTAACTCTACACATACTACTATTTCAATCTCTGAGAGACATTTCTCTCTGTTTGCCATCTGCTTCTCGGAGATGGATGCTCTAACCACCACATAGAGCAGGACCATAAATATTATTTTCCAGAACTGGAGCTGCAATTAGTGTTGAGAAATCTATGATCTCATTCATGTAAGATGCAATCTGTCTGCATCAGAAAATTACACAGAACTTTCTGCCCAGCAACTGGACACAATTGGTTTTAATATTGTAATGCATTGCATAAGTCACGCTGTTGTTCCTGAGCTTCTGTTGTATGAATCTTACAGTTATCGCAGAATCACACAACATTAGGGGTTGGAAGGGACCTCAAAAGATCATCTAGTCCAATCCCCCTGCCCCAGCAGGATCACATAGGTCAAATCACAGTTCATAGAATAGTTGGAAAGGACCTCCCAGATCACAGAGTCCAACCATTACCACAATAACAAAAACCAAACAAACCCAAACCACTAAATCCCTGAATGCCTGACTGTTTTACTAACCCCCTCCATGCCTGCCACTAGAACAGGTCATGAAGCACCATGTCTACATGTTTCTTAAATACTTCCAAGGGGTGGTGACTCAGCCACCTCCCTGGGAAGGCCGTTCCAGTGCCTCACCACTCTTCTGTAAATAATTTCTCCCTAATACCCAATGAAACCTCTGACCATTTCTGCTGGTTTTGTCATCAGTTACTAAGGAGAAGAGCCCAACACCCACCTCTCTACAACCTCCTTTCAAGTAGGTGTAGAGAGCAATGATGTCCCCCACTCAGCCTCCTCTTCTCCAAACTAAACAAGCCCAGCTCCCTCAGCCTCTCCTCACACGACTTGTTCTCTAAACCTCTCACGAGCTTGGTGGGTCTCCTCTGGACACGTTCCAGCATCTCAATGTCTTTCCTATAATGGGGGGCCCAGAAAGGAACCCGGTACTCGAGGTGAGGCCTCACAAGGGCCAAGTGCAAGGGTGCAATAACTTCCCCACTCCTGCTGACCACATGATTCCTGATACAAGCCAGGATCCTGTTGGCCTTCTTGGCCACCTGGGCACACAGCTGCCAACCAGCACCCCCAGGTCCTTTTCTGCTGGGCAGCTTCCAGCCCCTCATCCCCAAGCCTTTAGAGTTGCCTGGGGATGTTGTGACCGAAGTGCAGGGTGCAGCACTAGGCCTTATTGGACCTCCTGCAACTGGCCTCTGCCCATCGACCCAACTTCTCCAAGTCCCTCTGCAGAGCCTTCCTGCCCTCGAGCAGATCAACACTCCCACACAATTTGGTGTCATCCGCAAACTTACTGAGGCTGCTCTCAACCCCCAGGTCTGAGTCGTCAGTAAAGACTCCAAACAAGACTGGCCCAAAAGTGATCCCTGTGGGACAGCCCTGGTGACCAGCAGCCAGCTAGATTTCACCCCGTTAATCACAGCTCTCTGGCAACAGCCATCCAGCCAGTTTTTAACCCAGTGAAGTGTCAAAAGCCCCACTAAAGTCCAAGGAGATAACATCCACAGCCTTCCCCCCACCCAAAAGGCGAGTCACATGGCCATAGAAGGAGATCAGTTTGGACAAGCAAGATCTCATAAACCCATGCTGGCTGGCCCTGATCCTTTGGCTGCCCTGCAACTGCTGTGAGACCTCACTCAGGATGATCCTCTCCATGATCTTTCCTGGCACTGAAGTCAGGCTGACAGGCCTGTAGTTCCTTGTATCTTCTTTCCTGCCCTTCTTGTAGATAGGTGTCACATCAGTTACCTTCCAGTCACCTGGTACCTCCCGTCAACCAGGATTGTTGAAAAATGATGGAAGGAGGATTGGTGAGCTCTCCTGCCAGCACCCTGAGTGCTGATGGGTGAATGCCTTCTGGCCCCACAGATTTATGATTGTCTAGGTGCAGAAGCAGATCATTAACTACCTGGATTGCAGGGGGTTTGTGCTGTTCACCACCCTTCTCTTCAAGCTCAGGAGGCTGAACATCCTGTCTGTCCATTAAAGACGGAGGCAAATACAGAGTTAAGTATCTCAGCCTCTTCATCATCACTGGTTGCAATGCTCACCCCTGACATCCAGTAAGGGGTGGAGATTCTCTCTCATTCTCTTTTTATTGTTGATGTACCTGTAAAAACTCTTTTTGTTGTCCTTTATGTCAGTGGCCAAGTTGAGTTCCAGCTGGCCTTTTGCCTTGCTAGTTTTCTCTCTGTATAACCTGACAAGATCACTGTGCTCCTCCCAGCTTGCCTGGCTCTTCTTCCAAAGGTGGTAAACCCTTCTTTACTTTTTAAGTCCCATCAAAAGCTCCTGTTCAACCAGGCTGGCCATTTCCCCCAGCCTTTAATCTTACAACATATGGGGATAGCCTTCTCCTGGGCCTTTAAGATTTCCTTCTTGAAGAGTGTCCAGCGTTCCTGGACTCCTTTGCCCTTCAGAACTGTTCCCCAAGGGATTTTCTCAGCTAGTGTTCTGAACAGACCAAAGTCTGCCGTCCAGAAATCCAAGGTGGAGGTTTTAAACCTCTCCAGAGAAGGAGACTCCAAAGCCCCTCCCCAGAGCCTGTTCCAGTGCTCTGTCACCCTCATATTTATGTGTTACAAGTTTATAGTATTTACCAGATACATGTGCTAGATCTACTTTGTAGATCTCATGTGTGTGTTATTGTGCTTTTCCATGGCACCTGTTCTTAGAGACAGGAGTAGTAAGCAATGAGAGGGCAAGACTGATTTTTTCAGAATATTGAAGTCATTGCTCTAATCCAGTCAAAAGCACATATGATTTTGCAGCTATGTGGAAGGCAAAATAAGAACATGCTACAATATGAATTTTTCAAAAGCTTCAAGTCTTGGCACATATGATAACCTGCCACATGATTAAGAAAGTAGGTTTGTGTTTCAAGCTGCTCTAAAACTGAGCACGAGCAGTTCCTGCAGACAACAGTGCTCCTTTTTTTGCTCCTACAAAGGTAGCTCACGTAAAGCTCACGCGTTATCTCTCAACTCTAGTACTGGCTCTGAAGGAGATGTCTAAGAGATGAAATCTGGCATAGAAAGGATAACATTTGGGCTCTGGATTAAAGCTGCCAACTGCTGCTTTCTTTTGTTCCTCTCTTTGTTTTGCCCACAAAACTGAAGCACAACATCTGAGATGTCCTTCTCCTCCCTGGCAGTGTTGTAGTGCTGCAGCTGCCTTTTGTGCTTTGTGGCAGAAAAGCATCTAACATGGGCACGTTACCCCACTCTTGTTTACAGAGCAGACTGCAGAGAGCGAGGAGCATGCAGAGTGCAGAGAAATCAAAGTGCTTCCCCATTTGGACTCTCTCACTGGAGATGATAGTTCTTCTTCAGCTCTTTGACGGTCTGCATTCAGTTGTTGCTGTGGCAGTTACCTTTTCACATATGAATGGTCCCCCCATTTCATTCTGCTGCCTCATGCCCACAAAGTTTGGTGGGATATTTCTAGAACCATCCCTCTCGTCACTATTCCTGTACTGCCTGTTGCATGCTGCAGGCAGAAAGTGACGAGGACTGGGGAAAGCAATAAGTAGAATCAAAACACATCCTACGTTTCTGTAAAAAAAAAAAAGGCAATTCAGTGAACTCAACGTCAAGGTTTTTTCCCAAGCTGGTTTGCTTTTTGTTTAGCCTTCCTGTCTGGGTTAGCTTTTAACAAATGCAGTTGTCACTTGCTCTGTGAGTGAGAACATTTTTAGTACCGTCATTTGAGCTGGCAAGAAATGAGCAGTAGTGTGAGACCATCAGCAGGTGCGTGGGAGAAGGCAGCAATTTGGGAAGCCTGAAAGAGTGCATGTGCGATTTGGCAGAGGGGAATCAGTGCTACAAAAAGCACAGTAAAAATCTTCCTGGTCGTGAGAGGTATTGCTGGAACACCTGTGATGTTAAGAACTTAATGTGTTCTTCTATACTTCAACGTTTTTCTGATCCTTCCTGTGTTATCTCTAGGTGTTAAAGACTGTTTCCCTCTTTCTTTGGTGCATTTGGAAATATTCACCTTTGGATTGAGGTCAAATTTTACCCATAGATCTTGGGGTAAAATTTAACATCTGTTTGGAAATAAGGAGGACAGCAGGATGTTGGTTTCTAAAAATCTCATAAATCAGCTGGATCAAAAGGACACTGCTCAAAGGAGCATTTTCAGAAGACAAACTTTCAAAAAAACTCCTCCAATACTTACATGTGCTAGGCATAAAAAATAGATAAATAACTTCAAATTGGCTACAAAATATGCAAGCATTAGGGAAAGTATAGTTACCTGAGCTCACCAAATACCTATTAATATACTTTCTGGATTGAGTCTTAAGTATTAGGGCAACTCCCTACTGCAGAAGCCCCAGTGTATTAGCATTTATATTGGCACTAAGGAAAGATACAGAGCACTGGAACGAGCTTCCCAGGGGAGCTGTGGAGTCTCCTTCACTGGAGATGTTTATGACCTGCCTGGATGTGTTCCTGTGTGACTTGATCTAGGTGATCCTGCTGTGTCAGGGGGACTGGACTGGATGATCTTTCGAGGTCCTTTCCAAACCCTAATGATTCTATGGTTCTAAACAGAAGCTGGGACTCCCATATGATACAGCCAGACTTTCTGAAAAGGAAGAGGTTTGTCAGAGATAAATAAAATGGGATTACAGCAAAGTTGAAAGTCACAGAAAGGAGGACGAGGGAGAAGGGTTCACTGTTCCCAAGGAAAACACACAACCTCATTATATAACTCTCTTTGCAAACAGGCCACTAATTGTTCATTAAACATACACACTGTGGCAAGTAAATAGTCAAGTTTTGGTCACCCAAGAGTGTATATTAATGACTGAAAGATTTTCATTTCTAATGGGGCACTAACAGCATCACATATAGGAGAAAATGTATGTTTGAATGAAAATGTTCTTGCAGGGCACAGTTTCATCCCTTCAGTCATATATAATTTCCTGTGCTCCAGAAGTGCTTTGAGGTGTGATTCTTAATGTGAAGTAAGATGTGTTTATTTGTATCTGTCCCATTTGGTTTTTTTAAGCATTAGGTAGATGTGATAATATTGAAACTATGTAGTTTACAGATGCATTGTTTATTATAGAATTTCTGGTTTTTTCCCGGGGCTCGGTTAAGTCAATGTCAGTGTAACAGAAAAGATTGTAAGATCACTGCACTCATAGGAGGTGCTCTGTCCTCTGCTTTACTCAAAAAAGGATGTTTACTTAAGTTTCTTCTCTGTTTAGATGCAAACACCTTATGGTTGCATGCTGTGATACCATGATAATTAGTAGTCGTAAACGGAGCGGAGTAAAACTTCATGAGTTGTATATAAGTAGTATAAAATGCCTACAGCAAATAACCTTGTAATTGTTAGATTAACGTATTTCACTACAGAAAAGGAGCTTGAATGAAGTGTTATCACCATACCATGCATTATACTTTGTACCTTGCTCAACTGTTCCCAGAGGGAAGACATAGTTCCAGAGGTCTGAAAGCTAGATCTCTAGAAATGGCACACTGCCAAAGTCTGATGGGAAAATAAAAACGCTACCTGATACTGGTTCTGTAGTAACAACCAAATGCAGAGCTATAGGCTTGGAGAAGCTGGAAAGCTACTCAGCAGCAAAAGACCAACAACTGTTGATTGACAGTTGGCTAAACATGGGCCAGCAGTATGCTCAGGAGCCCAGAAGGCCAATGGCATCATGGCTTGCCTCAGAAATTATGTGGTCAGCAGTAGTAGGAGAGAAGGGATTGTCCTCCTGTACTTAACACTGGTGAGGCCACACCTTGAGTACTGTGTTTTGCTTTTGTCACCTCAATACACAGACATCGAGAGGCAGGTCTAAAGAAGGGTAACAAGGTTGGCAAAGGGTCTGGAGAACAAGTCTAGTAAGTAGTGGTTGAGAAAACTGTGGCTATTTAGTCTGAAAGAAAGGATGCTGAGGGACACCTTATTGCTTTCTACAGCTACTTGAAAGGAGATCACAGAGAAGTGGGCATTTGTCTCTTTTCATAAGGAGCAAGTGATAGGGCAGGAGGAAACGGTCTGCACCTGCACGGGGAAGTTTTAGATTAGAATCATAGAATCATTAGGGATTGGAAGGGACCTTGAAAGGTCACCTCGCCCAATCCCCCTGGCACAGCAGAATCACCTAGACCAAGTCACACAGGAACACATCCAGGTGGGTCTTAAACCTCTCCAGTGAAGGAGACTCCACAACCCACTCTGGGCAACCTGTTCCAGTGCTCTGTCACCCTCACTGGGAAGAAGTTCCTTCTGTTATTGATGTGGAACCTCCTGTGTTCCAGCTCACACCCATTGCCCCTTATCCTATCACTACATGACATTAAGAGCCTGGCTCCATCCTCCTGACATCCACCCTTCACATATTTATAGACATTAATGAGGTCACCCCTCAGTCTCCTCTTCTCCAAGCTAAAGAGACCCAGCTACCTCAGCCTCTCCTCACAAGAGAGGTGCTCCACTTCCTTCATCATCCTCGTTGCTCTATGCTGGACTCTCTCCAGCAGCTCCAGTTCCCTCTTGAACTGAGGGGCCCACAACTGGACACAATACTCCAGGTGTGGTCTCACCAGTGCAGAGTAGAGGGGGAGAAGAACCACTGCTAACCACCCCAGGATGCTGTTGGCCTTCCTGGCCACAAGAGAACACTGCTGGCTCATGGTCATCCTGCTGCCCACCAGGACCCCCAGGTCCCTGTCTCCTACACTGATCTCCAACAGCTCAGTCTCCAACCCATACAGGTACCTGGGGTTGTTCTTGCCCAGATGCCAGACTCTACACTTACCCTTGTTGTACTTCATTACATTTCTCTCTGCCCAGCTCTGCAGCCTGTCCAGGTCTTGCTCAGTGGCAGCACAGTCTGCTGGGGTGTCAGGGACACCACCCAGCTTTGTGTCATCAGCAAACTTGGTGACACTGCACCCTAATCCCTCATCCAAATCATCAATGAATAGATTGAACAGGACTGGTCCCAGCCCCAACCCCTGGGGCACTCCACTAGATACAGGCCTCCAGCCAGACTCTGTCCCATTGACCACCACTCTCTGGCTTCTATCCTGCAGCCAGTTCATGATCCACCTCACTACTTGATCATCTAGACCACACTGCCTCAGTTTGGCTGCGAGGATGCTGTGAGAACGTGTCAAATGCCTTACTGAAGTCAGGATAGACCACATCCACTGCTCTGCCATCATCTATCCACCTGGTTATCAGGTTGGTCAAGCATGACTTTGCTTTGGTGAAACCATGCTGACTGTCCCTAATGACCCTCCTGTCCTTGATGTGCCTGGAGACAGCCTCTAGAACAAATTGTTCCATCACTTTTCCTGGGATGGAGGTGAGACTGACCAGTCTATAGTTACCTGGGTCCACGTTCTTTCCTTTTTTGAAGACTGGAGTGACATTTGCTATCCTCCAGTCCCCAGGCACCTCTCGTGATCCCCAGGACATAGCAAAGATGATGGAGAGTGGCCTAGCAATGACTTCTGCCGTCTCCCTTAGTGCACACACAAAGGGGAATGTTGTGTTAAAGGGTTAATATGCTGAGTGAATCTCTATAAAGCTACCACCTGGGTGTTGATGAGCAAGACTTTATCCGTAAGCTGCTGATTTACTGACTGGGAGAAGCTGACCAGAATTTTAACAGAATCACTGGAGCACTACAGTGGCTTCATGCTGCAACAAGCCATGTCCTGTCCAAGAATGCCTGACAGCACATGTAAGTTGCCTTTCTTTCGGTAGGTGTAATATGTGCTTTAGCAAAGATAATCACTGAAGTGCAAATTCATTTAAAGGTGACCTGCACGAGCATTAAAAATAACTGTAGATTCCCGAGGCGCCCATTGGGGCATATCAAAGCTCCATGTTACAATGTTGTTTCAAACATTTTAGCTTATTTGCTCTCAGGAAGTTCTGTTTAAAATGATATTTGAGTGTTATAAATCAATACAGGGCTTTTTGGAAAGAGTTTTATTTGCTGCTGTTACACTTGACCCTGTATTTTCCAAAGGGGTCAAGTGGTGGATGAGCCTTCATCTGCTTAATGTGTTCCAAGGGGTCATCTCATACAGGAGCAGTTACTGCAATGCAGTTAGAACTTGGAGGGCTTCGAGAAGAAAATTAAATGGTAAATTGGGAGAGAGAATGAGATCTACATGTAAATTTGCTAAATCTTCTTTTAAGGGAGTTTCTGAAGCATACCTATCATGTTTCTACATCTCACAAGTGCCTGCTAAAGTAATTTTACTTCTCATTCCTATGCTGACTATTTTGGTACCATGGTGCTAACTCCAGTACCAACTTAGTCAAGTTACAACTACTTTAATTTTTTTCTCACCACCACATTTGCTAGACATTCACTATGTTATATAATTAAGGATTGCTCATATAAGCAAGTATTTCCCCGTTGGTGTGTCAGAAGAAAATAGTTATTGCTTTTATTGGGTGTTCACTGACTTCACAGTTTGAACTGCGAAGTGGCCTTGGTCGGGTATGTTTTGTGTGTATTTTTTCACTCTCTGTTCCTTAGGCAAATTTAAATTGATACCAGATTTGAATTGCTGGCAAGTGTTAAAAACTGCACCTCTCCCTTTTCACAGGAACAAAAAAGAAATGAAATATTTCATACTGGCTCCTTCCTTTCAGCTCCTCAAGCCTAAACTGACTTTAGTAGGCATTTCAGTAATATCTCTTGCTACAAAAACCTGGGTGCACCCCCAAATTACCTATTTATAGCATTCTTAAGAGAGTCGTGTTTATCTCGGCACTAAAGTGAAGATCATAAAGAACGCCCAAGAAATATGTACATCCTTCATCCATTGGGACTCAGAGCAGAAAGCAAATTAGCTCTTTATCTTGTTTGGATTTTTGTTAATCAAGAAAAATGCACTTAATTACTCTGACAGGAAGCGGTGCATGTAGAAACTGCGCTGAACCTGGGGCCAGATGTCATGCAGCCTGAGACAGTGCCAGGCTGTTTTGCTGCTTCCTCTGTGAACAGAGAATAACCTCCTGAATCACGTCTAGGATCACTTGCCATTTCACCCAAACAGAAATTTCAGTAAATCACACAAGAAAACCTTATTGCTTCATGGTCATAAATGTTTATTTTTTTTTAGCAGCCTATGACTTTTTACTTTTTTCTTTTCTTATAAAAAAGCTACAGGAGCAGAGAACTGAGTGATAGAACTGCGTCTTGTTGAGATTCATCTAAAACTGGTGCTAACTAGAATATGCTCTTACTTGGCAGTAGTCTTAGATCTGTGTGTTTGGGATGACAGTAGAGCAGCAGTGTTGCTTCTCGACTGAGAAAGCCAGCAGCTAAGCAGGTCAGTCTATAGGCAGAATGCTGCCGACAAGAGTCTTTGTTTAGGTAGAGAGCAGAGCTTTGCGATGCCGCCTACGGTTCCAGAGTTATGATACTTCACATATTTTCTGTCGATAGTTTACAAGGGTCATTTCTTCCTTCACAGCATTTTTGCCAAGGGTTACTACTGAAGAAAAGTAAAACCAAAGATTATTTCTATGAGCAGGAAAACAAGGCCAGGTCTTGTATGGATTTGTATCCCAGGGCTGCACTCTCATCTGAATTCCAAGATCTCCACAAGTGTTCCAGCCCCTACCAGTCTATGATTCTATGTTTCTGTGATCCATAGCGAGTGGTGATTTCACACTGTAGGACAGTAAGATATCTTCTTTGCTTTGTGCTGTTTTCCTTCTTTTTTCATGAGTTCGTGGGTTTTCTTTTGTTGTTTTTTTAGACAGAGCCATGTGGGGTTTAGGGTGTTTCTGAAAACTGGATGACATTCATGTCTCTGTGATCTTTCAACCTCTCCATTTTTATTGCCACTGGCCAATGAAAATTACCAGCTTTGAATCAGCAGACAAGAATGAAGTATGACTGAATGAGAATGGAAATGAACCAAACTGGGTTCCCTAAGGAAAAGTTGAATTAACACAAAAAGTAGAATAGGGCTCAGTCAAAACTTCCTAACTTGCATCTAATTCCCGTGGGTTTGGCTTGGGCAAGACAGAAATTCGTTTAGTCATTTGCAGCTTGAATCATGCTGTGATTTTACTATGTTCTAATCCATCAGTTGAGATAAATCAAATATATTAGAATGCCTGCTAATGAGCAAAAATAAATGCTCTTATCCTTGTTTTTATAGTTATCTGCTGCATTCTTGAGACTGCTCATGGCGGCGTTCTCTTCGTTGGAATTGGAAGTAGCATCAAATCAGGTCTATGCTCTTTAGCGGTCTTTCACCGGAAATTCACCAAAGCTCCACACTGAAGGAGATACTCAGGGCACGGATTTTAGTTTGCTGTGGCATCCTGTTCTTACCTTGCAACAGCTCACATAGCATTGCTGACTCCCAAATGTGAGCAACAGGAGTGTTTGCTTTTCACAAGCAATGACCCCAGTCAAGGTTGTGAGTAGGCAGTGGGATTAAAGTTTAGCAGCAGACTGTAGAGTTTCCTCTCCCTGTTGCTGTGGAGGCTGTGCATTTTGACCCTGGAACACAGCTCTGCAAATTCTCTGCTTTCATATGTAGGCTGTTCTTTTGAGTGCTTTCTGTTGGTAAGCAACATCAGAAAGCAGAAACAGGTGGCATCTCACCACATATATGCCGACTTTCTCATCAGCTGTCTTTCCATTTTCTCAGGTTTTTTAGGGAATGCTAATTTAACTTTCACTTTTGGGGTGCAAAAGGTTGTCCATCTATCCCAAGTCTACACTAGCATCAGCATCCTATGAGGCAGAACCATGGTCTGTGTTAAGCAGGAGGTGTAGGCTGTGATGCTGAGAGAGGCAATGTGAGAGGCAGAGGATCCCAGTCCTTGGCTCTAAAACTCAGCACAGCTGGAAACCTCCACCTCCCTGACAGGTGATATGGTACCAGGCAAGTCACTAGGTGAAATCTGCCTGCCTTTGAAACAAGATTTCCTGGCTCCTGCTATCACAGTTTATCTGTAATTTAGGAAAGAAACATATAATTTTGCCAATTGCCCTCTAAAAGTTGTCAGCTCCTTGTTTACACCATTTCAATAAATAGATAATATTTCAAGGTCTCTTGTGACTACCTTTTGTTCTGACATAGCAGGAACGTTGCTTCTCATTAACTCGGCACGTTCATCAGAACAATTCCATGGAATCTGCATCACGGAGAAATGTAGCTTCAAATGTCATGTGCTAACAGGTAGCTAGCTATTTAGTCTATTGGAAATCCATTGAGAAGAGCAGCAAACTTACCCCAATTTAACTGAGAATTTAAAAAAAATACAACTTTCTCAAAATAAACGGCCAGTGAAACTAAGGTTCCTAAATTATTATTTTTGTATGAATAGGAAGGCTCCAAAGACAGACGTTCCACTAGGGATATGCCTGTAATTATAGCAAGTAAAATAAGTACTACGCGTTTACTGTGCATAGTAAAATGTGGTCAGTGATGAAAGAACACTGTGTGATAGAGTTATCATGAAATGAGAGGTGTAGAGAAAAGGTTTTCTGATGTTTTCATCAGCCAGGTTCTGAAAATTGAGAGGCTGACTGATGTGTGACGGTGTCGCTCACAGCAGCAATCTGAAGGCAATACTGACTGAAGGCGGATTCTCCTTTCCTCTTAGTTTTGTTTTAGGAGCAGTCACATTTGTGGTGTTTCTAACTCTTGCATATGAAACAGTTGCTTTGATACGTGGTACCGAAGCAAATTTTCAATGAAAACCCCAGCCTATTGCAAACAAAACATTGGTTTTTGAGGAATTTGTATAAAGCACGAGCTAAGCTTCCAAGGATTCTGGGCTTCTTGCTCTGAAGCCAACTTCTTGGCTTAATATTATTTTGAATGCTTAAAAATATTTTTATTCTCTCAAAACTGATGGTCCCTTTTCTTGAGACGTTTGAAGACACGTGATTTTTGTTAGTAAGCAAAATTTTTCTTTCTGAGTAATACTGTCTCCTAAAATTGCAAACCTGACTTTCCATCCTGCTGTTAAACCTGCTCGAAACATAAGGTAATGTCCTTCTGCTGGAGTTCAGGTCGGTAAGTTTTCGCAAGGTCTAAAAGTATTGTCAGGTCATCCTCTGTTTAGTTTTAGACCTTAGAGCTGAGTTTTGATCACAGACAATTTACAAAACAACAACCACAGAATAAAAAACACCCCAACGAAAAAGAAGTTGGTGAGAGTCTTACCAAAAGTGACTAAAATCTGAAGTAGCCTCATAGAAGACCTTTAAGTATGCTAGACAGCGTATCCTTGTGACGGACTGTGGGAGCCTCACATGCAAGTACAGTGAGCTAGAAGCCTTGATTTGAGGCAACTGGATTGTCTGTGTGTTGTAATCAAAACGTGCTCCTCCTTTTTTTGTTTGTCCTGCTTAATTTGGTAACGGGCATCCTCAAAGAAAGAACAAGGGCAGACTGTGTTCTGATAATAATTTATATTTATGCTTCCATCTCAATACTTGTAATTTTTATTTGTGTGCCTGTAAAGCAGATGATTCTTGTGAAGTTTCCAGAAGCAACTTTAATATGGCAATCTTCATGGCAGGATAGCACTTCATGCAGAACCACATGCCTAGAGGACACAAGTGGGAGGTTGTGGTGGAAACTATTAGTGAAAGGCATTAGGCCTTAATGACTACAAAGAAGTGGCATAGAAAAGGTGAAACCTTGTCCAGCTGCAGCTGTTTCTATATTTGCGTTCTACTTCCAAAATATGGGATTAGTATAAAAGAATATTAACAGAATCACAGAATCATCATGGCTGGAAAGGACCTCCAGGGTCATCGAGTCCAACCTTTTCTCCTAGTGTCTAACCGCTAGACCGTATCCCTAAGTGCTGTGTCCACTCGTTCCTTAAACACCTCCCGGGATGGTGACACCACCACCTCCCTGGGCAATCCATTCCGGTACCAAACCACCCTCTCAGTAAAGAATTTCCTTCTAACATCCAGTCTAAACCTCCCCTGACGCAACTTGAGGCCATTTCCCCTCATCCTATCATCACTAATTGGAGAGAAGAGACCAACACCAGCTTTGCTACAACCTCCTTTTAGGTGGTTGTAGAGGGCAATAAGGTCTCCTCTCAGTCTTCTCTTCTCCAGACTAAACAACCCCAGCTCCTTCAGCCTCTCCTCACAGGGCATGTCCTCCAGCCCCTTCACCAGCTTGGTTGCCCTTCTCTGGACTTGTTCCAGCACCTAATGTTATTTATCAGCTCTAATGTGGGATCAGGAAGAGCAGCTGAATATTACATGTGTCTACTGATATATGATATGGGTAGCCAGAATTCCTGACACCTGCGTGAAAAGAACCAAACATCTTCACATTTGCATGTATATGCACAAAATAGAAGCACCAGCTACAACTGCTTGTTGTAGAAGGGGCTTATGCTGGCTTAGAAGGTGGCTGTATCCTGGCACTGACATGATTCAAAATGTGAAATCATGGCTTTGCTCATGGCCTGTGTAGAGCAGGTAGAGAGCAGCGTCCTTCAAGCCTGGTCTGATCACTAGCTCCGAGTTTAAAACTGAAGAGTAAAGGTACTTCTCTCTTTTATAGCTTAAGCAGGCAGACATTGTAAGTCTCGCACTGTTTTTACCCACAAACCAAAGTACAAGTTTGACTTGTCCACCTTATCGTACAAAAAAACATTCAATCCCTGAGCCCAATCAAAAATCTTACTGGATCAAAGATTTAATGTGATTTATAAATAGTAGCTGTTATTTTGTAACCCATACACACATTATTATTTATATATATCTGCTCACGATTTGCTTTACCTTTACAGAGAAGATGATTTTCATGCTTATTTGGTTTTCTTTCTGCCCCCCACCCCACCCCACCAGCAGCATTTTACCGCTTTTCGTCCTGTCTAGGTGCTGTCCTGACGTTCTGCAGCCCCTGCATTTTGCTAGAACACGTCATGATCCCAGAGGAAAAGTGTTGCTGACAGAAACCAGTTCATCACTGTGTAAGGATAAACAAGACGGGTTTAGAGTGTAACCGGGGAGCTGCTCTGCAAACAAAATGCTTGCTCACGTTTTCGGGTGGCGGTCCCGCCCTTTGTGGCAGCGACCGCGTCGCCCATTGTTAATAGCGCAGTGCCCCCTAGAGACCCCCCGCTGCGGCACCCGCCGCGGCTGCGACACCCGCTGCTGCTGCTGCGACACCCGCCGCAGCTCCCGCGGGGACGAAGCCCTCCTCCTTCGCCTCCTTCGACCTTGATAGCAACTTTGAATTTCTTCCCCTTCCAGCTGTAAAGCCGTGACTTGCCTTCTAACTCCTTCCCGGCTAGTCGCGTTGGGTCTCTCGGAAAGCTGATGATCGCTGTGGTTTTACAGCCTGGTGTGAACGAGATGCTGACGCTTTTAAACGCTCTTTTTCGTGTCTCTAGGAGATGGACTTTCCTTCCAATTGTTTGTTAAAAATGAGCTGCGCGAGTTTCTTTCTCAGAGCCTCATTTTGCTTCAGTGCTGAAATAAGTAAGTTGGAGATCACAGTACTTTACACAGATGTCAGATACTTGATGAGTGATTTCTTATCGATGACTTGCTGGTTTCTGATAAATAGTAAGTAAATAAATAATGAAATTACTACTACCACTACTACTAATAATCACAAAACAGTGATACGGACATGTTTTCCACTTGACATCACTCACACAGGTGAGATGAGATGTCCGTAGAAAACTTGTTCAGAGGAAAGAAGGATTTTGCCCAAAGTATTTACAATCAAACCAGTTCAGAAATAGGAGACGGTAAAATGAGCAAAGGACAGTAGGTTTTGAATAGGCTTCATCAGCAGAGGGGAGAGGTCACCTAGGGAAAATTAGTTATAGGAGCTATTAAACCACCTCTGTGACACTGTTAGAAGAAGCCGCTTAACATAATCATGTGCAATCAGTAAAAATGCTGTTTATTACAAAACTGCTTTTATTTTCATATTTGATGTTGTTATGTCAGCTAGAGCAATGCAAGCCCGTACACATTTCCCCAGTGCAAATTACCAGCATAAATAATTTGCGGTGCTTTTCCTGACAACATTCCAAGTAAAAAAATTTTGGGGAAGTACCTGTCCAAACCACTTTTCACTGACACATTTAAAGACTGGTGTAGGAGCTTTTCTTTGTGCTTCAGTTGTAGAAACTTGCAATTTGTACCGTGTTTGTATATCAACTAGTTCTGCAGCCCATGCCTGGAGTTTTGTTATTGTTCTTATATATCCAGTGCCAGCCATCTCTTTGGAGTGCTTATCATTTAGTAGTTACTTAGACTACTTACGCGTGTCTTCTCATATGCAACGTGGAGAATTGTATCGCACTTTTGTTTCCCAGTCTCAGTGTTCTGGATTTGTACACCACCTGGTTGCAAGATGGATTAGCAGTTGACTCTCATGTTTGACAAAGACTAGGTTGAAAATTTGAGGGTTATGGAATCTTGCCACAAATTTTGGCACAAACTGCTGTCTTGAAAGACACTGGGTTTCCCTTTGTTCTGGGTAATAATACTGTGAGGATTCACGTTCTTGTTCTAGATTGCCTGAGAAAACAAACTCTTAATTTCAGTGCAAGCCTGTAAATTGTTTTACAGGTGGAACTGGGCCAGAGTTTCTCGGTGAAAATGTCTGGAGGTCATCTGGTACTGCGGGTGCAAGAGGTAGAAATCAAGATATCTGTAGACTTAGCCAGAGGGTGGAAAGTAGTACCTACTGTGTAAGCTCTGGCATTATTTTTTAAAATCTGTTAGACCTCTGGCAGAAAAGCAAAGTAATTTATAGTCTCATAAATTCCAGCACTGCAAAGCCTGGGGTCTCTATAAAGAGCAAAGATTAGGAGTCTGAGGCATTGTTTGTCCCTCTCTGTCTTCAGTGCTGTTCTGGTGATGGTTCCAGTGGGATTGTTTTTGCATAGAACTCAGATTAGAATGGTTTATTTCAGATACTGTCTTATATTACATTACGTTAGATCTCTGTGTAATACAGTTTTGCTACTTATAGAATAGTATATGAGGTCTGCAAGAAGCTGCTAAGCTGAAAATAAAAATTCTATGCAAATGTGATTCTATAGTAAATTCACTTGAGCCAAGCTACTCATGCTGATACCAAAATGGGCACAACTTCTTCCTCTGTCTCATCTGTTTGCCCCAAGCCCTGTATCAAGTAGTCATGTTTGTTGGGACCCTTTTCAAGAAGCCTCAAATGTGGCTATTGGTCTTGACTGGGGCACCCACAAAGCAAAATAAATTTCCAGACAAACTGAGTCAGCAAGGGAATTGCAAGTTACAAAAAAATGCATAAACCTAATTCAGTCTTAACTGTTGCAGTGCTGCTTCTCATAGTGATGTGTGTCAGTAAGACCAAACATCTACTAGCAAGCTAAATGGCAGCAGACTGTAGTAGACATGGACTTCCGCCTGGTCCGTAAGAAGTGATACCAGGTGAGATGCTCTGTGTTATATTTTTTAAGCTTCACTTCCTCCTTATGTATTGTTTTGGTTAAACTCAAAATAATCCTGTGGGTTTTTTTAGTTTTAATTGGTTTTTACCTGCTTTTTGGTGGTTTATTAGATGGTGTTAGCGTGTGTTGGCTCTTCCTTTCATTTTCCCTGCTTATCTGGCAGCCAGAAAGAGCTAGAATGAGGTACCAGTGACAGTAGGATAAATACTTCTGGAAAGCATTCTGAAGTATAAAATATCGAAATCTTCTGCAATGAGTCCTTGTTTGCCAGAAAAAAAAAGTCAGCCATGCCAGAAAATTGTATGTGAGGAATAAGCACTTTTCTGTCGCCTTCTTCCCCCCCACCCCCCGCTTCCCAATTTGTGTAGCTTGGAAGAGGAGACGAAAAGTGGCACAGATGCATGCAGTATTGCACAAAGAATATATATGGACATTTCAATCACTGATATTTCCCCATTTTCTGATGCTAATGTAAGATATGTTGGGTTTGCATTTATAATTAAGATGAACAGATGGTGAAGACTTAGTTTAAAGTGATACTGTACATCCATTAAAATAATCTCTGCTGACAGTGATTCTTCACTATAGCAAGACTTAATTGCATATATAGCACATATACATCAGAAAGAACTCGGTCTTTAGCCATTTGCTCCATTAGGACAATAGTAAGACAGACATCACCAAAACAGGATTTATCCTGGAGACTCCTAAGAGTAACAGATGCACCTCTATTGACAATATTGGCTTGCTTTAATTAATGTACACTTTATGAATAAAATAAACCACCATTTCTGAAAACATATGAACAGTTTTTGAAGAGACTCGTGTTTTCAGAGAGCGACATTCAGGAACACAACAAGAGTGATTTTTTTAACAGATCAATTCACTTACAAGTTACAGATCAAGTTACACTCTCTCTCTTACAGGGTGGTGCATGTAATCTGTGGTGTTCTTTGGTAACCTTTATAAATGTGTGTTTTGTGACCTGGATTTATACTTTAAGATGCTAAAGTGTCTGACTACAGCAGATCACTGCATGTGTTCATTTTTCCATGCAAATGATGTAAGATGTCATTTTACAAATTGTTTATATATGGGTTATAGAAAGACATAACTGTGTATGTCACCTTAAGGCCTATACTTCACAGGAATTGTTGTATCTCCAGAGTGGGTATCCATCCTTCACCTTGTGTACAGAACAGCAATGGAGAAGTGAAGCAAGAATACTTATTTTTTTTTTTTACTCTATTTTATAACTCAATTTCTTTTCAGTTCACTTCTTATCCTTCCAACCACATTGGTAGCTCTTGTCTCTGACAATAGAAACCTATATCCTCTAATGTCTGATGACACAGTTCATCAAATATACTTCCCACGCTTCCCCCAGGCCTCTTATGTGAGGATATATAATCTGCTATTGTAGTGATTACAAAAAATCAAGTATAATTAGAGCTTCACAAACATTTTTGCAGGTTTTATAAACTAAAATACATTTTTCTGTTATGCCAAAATTATCTGCAAAGTTGCTGTATTGGGGCTGAACAAGCCTCAACTGAGAAAAACACTGGTCCACACAAGTTTCACAATGTCATTGACTCCCCACCCTTTGTCACGTGCTTCATCTGCTGAAAGCCTGGCCCCCGTGTTTTCACGAGGATGCTTCAGAGACTGTGTTGTGTCATACTTTACTTTCAAGACTGTCTTTTTTCCTCTTAAAGTTATGCTTTGTTTAAAAATATTTGGATATTTATTGAAGCAAGGTCCCATTTTCCACGTGAATGCCCCAAACCTCAGGTTATTGTCATTTTCACTGCCTCTCTCAGAATATTTAAGTGTATTAAACCAAGTAGAATAGCACCAGCAGGAGACATTAAGAGAGTCTTTATCCCAGAATATGAAAATTATATAATATGGCAGTTAAGCATTCTTTCAGGAGGTGTGGTTCAAAACCTCTCAGGGTTTTGTCACAAAGGAATTGAGCCCATTTTTCTTCCATCTGAGATTGCTTATAGGGTAAAGTAGGGGAGAGAGAGACACTGGTTTCTTTCAATCAGTGTATTAGGTTTCTTTAAAATGTCTGAAAATAAATATTTATCTTCAGGGTGTGTACCTTCATCCCACCCCACAACTTGAAAGCATTTAAAATTAATTTGGACAAAAATTTGGGTAGGAAATGAATAGAGTTTGGCAGCCACGCTGACCAAGTCATTCATTTGTGTAGTTTTCATTCTGGTGACAAAATTAATACGACTAAATAGTTCTGTAAATATAGCTGAGGTATAAGATGGTGCTTGTGAATAAAGGAAATACAAAGGAGGAGGAGGAGTGAGACAGGCTGGGAGCCAAGGGATTGAAAAAGACAGCAGGTTTTACAAAACATTCATTTGACTAATTTGCTTCACATAATAAAGAAAAGACAGTTTTACTCGAGGAGTTAGCAGTGAAGATTGATTAGAAGGGTAGTATACTTGCTAGATATGGTATGAGTAATATCTGTGGGAGGATATAGAAAATACCTCACCGAAACTGGAATAATCCATAAGTCATAGGGTGCAGAGCACAAAATACCAACACACTAACATACTGAGAAAGGCTTTAAACAATAACTGAACAAGTCTTGGAAGAATTCCAAAGAAACGGGGAATAGAAAAGGAACTACATGCAGAATAATGGGGTTTAGACAATAGTGATAGTGCAGCAGACGTTTGTGAATGGAGTGTTAGCTCTTTAATTATAATAATTACCTAAGTTTAAGGTCAAGGCACCTGTGCATTGCTGTCTGTGAGAAACTGATTAAAAAATTAGAAGTAGCATTTAATCTCCGTGATACTATTTCCAAAAATTCTCTTAGAAATTCGAATATTGCCAAGATCATTAGCTGTTATTTGTACTGTATCTAGAGACACTGTCTGAGGTGGATCCCATGCTGCCACCCTGAGATTATTGACATCAAGAGTGACTCTCTTCTCACTTAAAATATAATGCAAAATGAAAATCCTCAGCAGGGAGGAAAACCATGAAAACTCACATCCTAATCTATTCTGCTTTCCCGTTTGTACTGCCCATGGATATGAAGGGCTTCGTATTGTTCCCTTTAGCAATGCAGACATATCTATTCCTAGCCTTGGAAATTACATTCTTAGCCAATCAGTTGGTACAACCTCGGATTTGCTGCAAGGGAACTGTATCTGAGAAGCATCAAAAGTGGATCTTGTCACGTGGATGGAGATGCAAAGCATCTCTGGCTGGAAACAATCCCACTCACGTCACTCCAGTTGTGCTCTGTTTGCTGTCCGCCTCGTTAGAATATGTTTGAATTTGAAAAAGAGCAGGCAGACATGAGTGAATTGCATACACACAGAGAAAGATTCTATTTTTCCCATTTCTCCTCTGCCAAGGGTGTATTTGGATTTCAGTTACAGGTGACAAGAGAAAACCAGTCCCACCAGGAACTGTTTTCTACTCAGCAGTTAGAAGAGACTCAAGTGTAGAATAAGTGTGGAGTTGAGATGACTGGAGAATCAACGTAACACAGAGGAAGAAGGAATAAAACAAAAAGAAGCAGGAAGAATCTTTAGAGGTGGCAGAGCCAAGGCATGGAGAGCTGTGGTATAGAGACAGGGTTTCTAAAGGCTCAAAAGATGCGAGGTGTAAGGTTATTTTCTGGAAAGAAGGTAGCAAGTGAATGCAGGAAAGGAAGGCACAGGGCAAGCAAGAGAAACCTGGAAACACGAGACTGAAAAGGAGAGCCGACGGTTTGGAAGTGATTTACTGTACGCTTGTTATAGCTGTTGCTCTGCAATGCAATTTGTGACAGAATATTCACAGTCCAGAAAAAAACCCCACACTTTTGTAGGTTACTTCTTCAAATGAGTGATTTCCACTGAAGCATATATGGACATTTTGGTTTGCTTTTTTGTTTTATAACACAAAACATAATTCAAAATTTTAGTTTGCTGCTTCCTGTGTTTCTCTGTTTTTTAGTGCTACTTCCTCCCTCTTACTCACTCACTTCCTGTTCTGAAAACTCAAATTTGTGCCACCTTCAGAAGAAAGTGTGTGCTACAGCTAGACAGAACAACTGACGACACAATCTTGACGACTTAAACATTTCCTAAAATGAAGGCAGACTAAATGCACCAAAAGGGTTCTTTACAAGGAGGAAGGAAATGGTTTTACAAAAAGTCACCCCAAAGAACAAAAAATGTGGATGAAAATAAACACAAACCCTTTCTGAGGAAAAAATTTAAGTGACATTTCTAGAAAAGCTTAACTGGGGAAACAAACACATTTTCTGGTTTCTTTTTGTAATTATTGTATTTCTGAGTGAAGATGTGGAAAGGACATGTTAAAACAGAAGCCCTTTCTGACCCAAAACAAGTGTCATGGATCTGGTTGCAGAGGGAGGTATTTTGTCTCCAGCTGGGGCCTGTAGGTGATGACCAGACCTTTTACATTTCAGCTGTAAGGGTTAAAGATGTCATGAAAGAAGCAGAATTAACGTTTGTTCACCGTTGTACGTGCTTACCCCTCCTTGTGTTCTGGGTAGTTCAGGGGTCACTGTTTACGATCACTGTAAAATGTGCTAGTGATGATCACTGGGCAAAGGAGTTCAGAGAGGAACGGAGACAATTAGGTGCCTGTGGTGAAATTCTGGGTAAAAGCATGACATTTACTGCCATGCAGGCCAAAGAGGGTAACTCCAAGTCAGTACCACCATCACTCTGATTGAAGTAGCAAAAGAGCATCCAAAGAGCCTGTTCTAGGTGGGAACAAGCCTGAAGATGACGAAAAGGATAAGAGGGTGAGAGGATGGAAAGCTTTTAGTGAATCAAAAGCACCTATTATCAGAAAATAAATAAATAAAAAGTGAAGAATAGCCTCCTTCATTTTGCTGAAGTTTTGGTCAGGTGGAAGCCAGCCTTGCAGTTTTGCTGGATGGTCTCTTGTGAGAAGGATTGTGCTAACGTTCCAAGCAGGGCAGGGAATTAGAATCATCTCAAGGTTAGGGACATTGGGAAAGCTGATCTGCGGAGTTTACCCAAGGGAAATTAGAGAGCGTTATTTCTTCTACTGCCATGCCATTGCAAGGGTTTGGCCAGGCAGTCAAAACAGAATGGCTGGCTATTTTCTTTATTGGTGGAATTTGCCCACAGTTACAGGTGAGAAAGAACATAAACGGGAACGATAAGAGCATTTTTTGTCCTTTTACAATTGACAAACAACTTCAGGCAGAAATATAGCAGAGTGAATTGTAATAAACACAGTGTTTGTGGTAAATTATTTTTGTTAGTGAGGAAAAAAATCAATGTATTGATTTATTCTCTTTATGTTCACAATCCAGTTATAGGATGCCTCATAAAATCATTCTTTTAATCCTCATATTACCTGTAAATTAGAGTAAATTAAGGAAACTCCACTTATAGTGTTTCATTCTCTTTTTCCTTCTGGAGAAAATGTTTGAATGGCAGGAATGGCAAAATCATGTTCTTACTGATTTTGAAGGGTACTTGAGGCTACCTCCCCCAGCTACAAGTTAGAGTGGAAAAAAATAGTATGTGCCTGAGCCAGCTAGTTTGTGTAGTACATTGACCACTGGCTTCCCACTGTAAATCCACATCAAGTCTCGCTGACTTTCTGCAATAGCTCTCATGAGTAGGGTAGTTAATGGCAAAAAGCTCTGTAGACTCTAGCAAAGAACCCTTCAGCAGGGCAAGTGAAAAGGTTAGATATTTTTGGAAGCTTGAATTAAATTTGTAGACAATGCCATAAGGCCACACGAACAGAATACTCCTTTTTTATTATGCCTCCTTAAAATGCTGTAAAAATACACTATCTATCTTTTTCTTCATCTCCAGGTTCCAACACAACTGCAGTGTTGTTTCTGAAGAAACAAGTGCTGATCCATTCTGTAGAATACTTCTGGAAGTAGCAGGATATGATTTGGCAGAGTTAGGAGTAGCAAATCTGACGTTTGGGTTGAAGCAGAAGGAGTTGAACACAACCACCTCTTGCTCTGTATTGCTGGCAGTAATAAAAGCATACTTTTAGGAAGGAAGTGACCAGCCGTACAGGACTGTTCTACCTTGTCAGTGTGAGTGCACTGAGTTAGATTCAAGATTTCCAGTCTGGTTTAAGCCACTTTTCAAGCATTCGTTTGATTATCTCTTCCCTGTGGTTGGATTTTTCTTTCAAACGAATTCTTTGATTTGTGTGACGTCGTGGTGTTAGGTTCCCCACTTCAACCAGTAGTGCGGCAGCAGGACTGGTGACAGAGCACATCTGCACACCAGCCAGTGTCTGGTACACTGCTTTATACTGTACTGAGCAGAGGTAGCTAGAACCCAAAGTTTGTAGCCTCAGCAGTTTTAGCCAAGGAGAAGGCACTCGGCAACCATCCACAAATGGGTTTGTAAAGCAAAGTGAGATGCGTGTACGCCTTGAGGAGTGAGCTCCTTTGTCCTTCAGCAGTTCTCATCTGCTCTAGATACAGTAGTTTGTACATTCATGTGTCGTTCCCTGGCAAATTCTGTTAACTAACTGGTAGAAACTGCAGATCTGCAGCAAACAACTCCCAGTACAGCTGATTTTTGCACCACTCGCTGTGTAACATGTTCTCCTTCCCCCTGCCTTGTCCTAGCCATTCCTACGCCTCCTCTGTCTCATATGCAACGCATTTCCGTGGTGTATTCGTGTCTTTGTGCACTTGGTGAGATTTTTGCTTCCGCTGTGCTCCAATGCATTGAGAATTTGCTGTCCTGCCTCTGTTGTTTCACCTTGATCTAATTCCTTTCCAAAACAGTGTAACCTCCATGTTTTGATCTACCACGGCCTTTGGACATTTCTCCAGAGACCTGATCGATATCTGCTGCTTTCCCTTTATTCAGATGATGGATAGCTTTGGATAACTCTCTAATCTTAGCTGTCCTGTTCACCATCAGATTCTCTAGGCACTGACCTTCACCCAGGAATTCTTCAGATGGCCTGCCAGAACCACACCTGTCTCCAAACACTTCCAGAAAGTCCCAGTAGGTTCCCTCATTGTTTAGTTGGATTTTCAGAGATGGAGAAATCAATACATCATTGAAGTGAGACAATTTGAGTTCTGATCTCTTGTAGGGTTCCACAAAACTTTACGTACTGGATGCCTTTTGATCCGCTTCTGTGTTTCTGTAATCTGTGCCTTACCGAGATTTAAGTGTGATTTGGCCCTTTCCCAGAGGTTGTTTTCGTGTCGCTGCAGTGTTTAAGTATTTTCTCTTCTAAGTGAGAAAATATGGCATTTGCTGCCCAACGAATGTTAAGTTTGGTGTTGTTGCTCCTTTCTGGTGCTTCAAATTGGCGCATTCGGAGCCAGAGAGAAGAGAAATCTCCAAAGGCATTTTTCGTAATTCCACAGAAAGTGTCATCATAGTATCATTAGGGATTGGAAGGGACCTGGAAAGATCATCTAGTCCAATCCCCCTGCCACAGCAGGATCACCTAGACCAAGTCACACAGGAACACATCCAGGCAGGCCTTGAACTTCTCCAGTGAAGGAGACTCCTCCTTTTCAGCACTGAGCAGAAGATGCTAAACCTGAATCCAACAGCACAGGGGTTGCTGGAATTGCATGGGAACTGGTTGCAAACCAGGAAAATACAGACAATCCCAAAAAAGGTAAATTATTTTAAGTGAGCACCAGCCCTACACAACGTGTTTGTGATTGCCTCTAAAATGCCATTTTGCTTTACTTTTGAAGATCTGGTCTTCCCTATTTCAGATCTCTTTAACTTGCATTAATTTTTAGAGCTGTCTCTTTCTCTTTTCCCTCCTTTTGCTGTACGTCGTGTCTGTCTGTATCCAACAGTGCACGTGCTTGGGTGGGTTGTGGATTGGTCTGTATAGTAGAGACATGAAGTATTATTATTACTAGATCTTAGTCTCAAATGACAAAATTACCCCAATACCTTATGAAGAACACAAACTAGACCAAATTTTTGCTTAAAATTATTGATCTGACAGTTCACACTAGTACCAGAGTCTGTAAGACCCACTGAACTGGCCTTTGTCACTATAAATTCTCAACGTTCACATTAGAAAGCAGACCAGTCCTGTTTGGTCTATTCACTGGTGACTTGAATGAGGGACTGGGGNATATGGCAATGAAGATGATGAAGGAAGTGGAGCACCTCTTTTATGAGGAGAGGCTGAGGGAGCTGGGTGTCTTTAGCTTGGAGAAGAGGAGACTGAGGGGTGACCTCATTAATGCCTATAAATATTTGAGGGGTGGGTGTCAAGAGGATGGAGCCAGGCTCTTCTCAGCGTCATCTAGTGATAGGACGAGGGGCAATAGGTGTAAGCTGGAACATAAAAGATTCCACATCAACCTGAGAAGGAACTTCTTCACGGTGAGGGTGACGGAGCACTGGAACAGGCTGCCCAAGGATGGTTGTGGAGTCTCCTTCACTGGAGACGTTTAAGACCCGCCTGGATGTGTTCCTGTGTGACTTGGTCTAGGTGATCCTGATGTGTCAGGGGGGGTTGGACTAGATGATCTTTCAAGGTCCCTTCCAATCCCTAATGATTCTATGAGTCTATGAAATGAAAACAAGAAGCAAGTTTCTGCCGGAGCATTTGTGTTAATTTTTAGCACATTGTCTCCTGACACTTTTCTTTCAAGGCTTGCTTTTAAAAAATACAGGTTTCTCTGTTCTCTGGTAACAAATAAAGGACTTATCCTATGATCCTATGATCCTATGACTTGCACATACATTTGCATAGAAGTTTTGCCATGTCCTTCAGCATTGTTGTATTTGGAATTTTCTGCTCTGAAATAACAGAAAAGACTGTGTTATTTGACACTATCTCTTAATAAGCACTTCAGCCAAAAGCTGAATAATTTGAATGTTGCTAAATATAAAGCAGGTCTGCACGGCAAAACACTCTGTAAAAAGTGTGTCTGGATTAAAAGGATCTTCCTTTTTCCCCTCTTCCTTTCTTTCTTTTTATGTCACTCTTTTTTTCTGTCTTTCTAATAATTTTATTGCTTCCATGGCTGCAGAGAAAAGCTTGAAAACACGTTCTGGATCAGTGTTTAAAACAAAGTTACATCTTGCATGTCTTACAGCACTATTTAGAATCACAGAACAGTAGGGACTGGAAGGGACCAGTGGAACACAGAGCAGCTATAAGCAGAATTTTCTGTTTCTTCATCTGGAAGACCCAAGCTGTGTCCCAATGCCAGAATGAAGCACCTTCTTCAGATGGCACTTGATCTCGGGGAGAAGCAGAGAAAGGACAATTCTAGAGAGCATTGCATAACTAGGAATAAAGAGATTTGGGGCCTCTGGAGAATCTTCTGCTGCCTAATCTCATGGTATCTTCATCTTCTGCACTGGAATGAACAATGTGTTTAACAGATCTGGTGAGTGTAGTTGGCTGAGATGTCATATGTACAGATTCTTGATTCCAGTCCATGAGAAAGGGTTGTTTGATCTCAGAAGTCAAGGCTGAATTGACTGTTTGAAGACTAAGTCTGAAGTCCAGCATTTCAGGCGGGCATGGAAAGAGTTTTGTTATAGAGGAGAAGACGTAAACTGTGGAGCCAAAAGTCTTCACATTTATATCTGTGTAATTATAGTCAGTTGGATCAACATGATGCTTTGATATGTTACTCATTAAACAGGTGCTAGATGGTTGGTGATTTTTGTTTTTCTTCCAAATTCATAGGACAGGATGAATTTTATATTCTCTGGAAAATGTCAGATCAGTGCTGAAGGTTGCAATTTTGAGGGCCAGAAGGATGAAATGCCCATTAAAGATGGCAATTTTACTAGCAGTATGGGATTCCTGGGTGCATGGTGAATTTAGCCATGAAAACACCGGGTTTTGGCAGAAGCACGCTCTTTGTCCTGTATTCAGTTCATAAATACCACTCAAAATGTCATTGTCATTTTTTTGTGCTCGTGTATGTGATTACTCTGAAGGTGAGAAACGGGCATTTCCACGCAGCTTGCAAGCTGTGATCCTTGAAAAACCTTGTGTCTTTGTTCTCCGTTAAGGATGTCTGCAGTAGATTACACAGGAGCATCAAAAATACCAGACCACAAACACCTTACATCATTACCATAGCTCAGCTACCCCCAAAATGGGAACGTTTAAAAAAAAACCTAGAAAGTTGAAGAAGGGTTAGACTTGGTACTTTTAAAAGTACACCATCACTGTATCACTCTAAGGGGGTTTACCTATTCCTCCTGATCTGCGTTTATCAATGGCACTAACTCTGCAGAAATAGAACAATTATATTTCAGTGGCAGGGCTAAATATGGTGTCAGAGGTGTGGAGCAAACGGCGCGGTTACTCGGTTCTTGGAGAATAATTTCCTTTGTGAAAGCTACATTCCCAGCAGGGAATGACCAAGTAGGGTCTTTCCAAGAGCAAGCTACAACTTTCAAGTCAGTTGCGTAATGCAATACATAGAGTGTCTGTATTCCGCGTGGTTGTGTACACATTACGTGTGATTTTTCCTTGCTCTGAAAAGTTCTTAGATCCCACTCCTCTGCATACTAATGTAAACCATACAAAACCAAGGAAATTAACAGTTAAGCCATTCAGCTATTCGCCTACACTCTGCTCACTTGGCTACCTCTGTTCTGCCACTTCCCCCACACACATCTCCATCCTCCACTTGAACAACCCACAATTATCTTCATAACAAACCACTATGTTTATAATAATGGAGCGGAGAGCATCACCTATCAGTTTGCCTGGAACTTCCCATTGAACGGCCATGTTTTCAGTTATTCATACAAAGGAATGTCAGCTACTTAATAGAATTTCAATTACTTATAACCTTGATCAGAATTAATTCTTCCTAAGTGTATACCTCAGGCTGAAATTTTGGGAAAACTGTAACCAAAGCAGTGCAGCTGTTTTCAGTAGAAACCCTGAGGCAGAGTGGATGGATTTGCTCAAGTACACTGGTGACTGGTTTTTTGAGCATGTAAGAATTTTTAGGATGAGGCAGGTGTCTGGTAATCGATCAAGAAGCCAACATTTTTTCCAAATCTGTGGAATTCTTACCAACTTCAGTGAAGTGAGAACCATATGAGTTGTGTATAATTTTGCCAGACTTTGCAATTCTGTCAGAAATGGTAAAGGTCCACTTTGAAGCTGTAGGACCAGAACTTTTCACCGAGCAACAATTACCACTTGATGTGAGCTTTTCAATGCCCGGGCCATAAAAACCAAGAGTCTGTGCTTTCTTTATTATTGTTTCACTCATCCATTATTTTTTTCATCTTTGCAGGACCCATAAGTTCAAGCTATCAGCTACAACTCCCCCAGCCAGGGGCTGCAACACAGCAAAGAAAATTTTTGCATACCCCTGCAGAGGACTGACACCAATGAGGAAGGACCCCTAGGGAGGACCTGGAAGGAGCCCTTCTGTGGTGTTGGTTAGCGTTGTTGTGGCACAGGAACAGCTTGGCCCTTGCTGCAGTTTCTGAAGGTGAGTGAGGATCTGAGGGGGCATTTTAAAAGGCAGAACTTGAAGGCTTTGCAGATACTGATAGGAAACTCCTTCCCCAAGTGTGAGAGGTAACAGAGGTAAGAGCACAACTGAGCTTGTTGTGCAAGCATTACCTTAGAGGAAGGTACTCGTCAGTGCACTAATTGGAAGCAAGAGATGACCTTTGGCTATTGAACATGAGAGTCAGGGTGAGTGGATATGTCACAAAGGGCTTTGAAAGTCAAGTCAAGCCATTTGTGCCTAATTTGACTGAGAAGGCTACAGAGTCCCGGGGAGAGGCAAGGGAAACATTTGTGTGAAGAGCTTGAGAGAAAGAGGCCTGAGACTGAAGGTGGGAGAGGGAGCTGGGAGAGCCAGGGAAGTGTCTGGACAGTCTGAGATCAGCAACAGCAGTGAAAGGGGGAGGGAGGATGAGCTGTTTGAAGCAACCTTTGTATGAATGAAAGCTTGACAGAAATGGCAGCAGTTTCTGAATTATTATAATATATTCCAAAGACATGCCAATTCGGGAGTTCACAATACAGCTGTTGTTTCTGAGGGAATGAGAAATTATTTTACCAATTTATGCAAAGGACTGTTAAAAAGGTGGCAGACGAAGAAAAAAATATCTACATAAAAAGGAAAGTTAATTGCTCCATAAAATGACTCACTGAGGGGATCTAAAATCTTTTCATGCATAAATGCCAAGGCTTTACTGTTTGGGTATTTTTTGTTTGGTTCCTTCACCCTAAAAGGGTAATTCTCATAGGCCACTATCCTCAAAAATAGTCACGGTTGCATAAGTGGATGTAATGAAACAGCAGTTATCTGTTGGGTTCAGATTCCTGGAATTGGAAAGTTACAGGAACTGGAAAAAGAGGGTTCACTTCTGTTTGCTGGATTTATCCCACGGACACTCGTGCAGAGCACACAGTATGTGCCTAACCTTCACTTTACATTTGGGACTGTCAGGGGCATAACTTCAGCTGAGCGTGGATCTCTTGTCACCAGAAAACCAGTAAAATAAATGTCCAAGTTATTGCCCCTGTAAATCAGCAAGCTAAAGTAACGTGTGATGAGCAGTGCTCACCTGGAAAGCTTGGATGCTGTGCTGATCGCCACTAGAAGCACGTACCGGTTCTCTGCGAAGCTTTCTGTCCATCGATTCTTTTTCTCGTATGAAGTCATGGTTGTGGCTGGCAGCGTTCTGTAGAGTTGTGTACGCACTTTGTGATCCCAGCACTCCCCTAACGCTGCTGTGGCACAATGTGCTTCTTCTGGTGACGTCCAAAAGTCCAGTGAAACGTGGGTAATGTGCAGGTGTGGAACCAAAGTTATGCTGGTTTTGTGGCAATTGTCTAGCCGTTGAATATCGTGGTCAGTTTTGCACCTCTCAATACAAGAAGGACATTATGGTGCTGGGGCATGTCCAAAGAAGGGCAACGAGGCTACTGAAGTGTCTCGAAGACAGGTTTTATGAGGAACAGCTGAGGGGACTGGGGTTGTTTAGTCTGGGGAAAAGGATGCTGAGGGAAGACCTTATTACAACTGTGTGAAATGAGGTTGTAGAGGCGGTCGATCTCTTCTCCCAAATCACTAGTGGTAGGATGAGAAGAAATGGCCTCAAGCTGAACCAGGAAAGGTTTAGATTGGACATTAGGAAAAAATTCTTCTCTGAATGGTCAGGTATTGGAACAGGCTGCCCAGGGAAGTGGTGAAGTCATCATCCCTGGAAACATTCAGAAAAAATGTAGATCTGGCACTTAGAAACAGGGTTTAGTGATCCTGGTGGCATTGGGTTGATGGCTGGACTTGATGATGTGGAAAGTCTCATCCAACCTTGATGATTCTATGATTGTTCGTTTTATCATGGAGGCTGATTTCAAAGCAATAGTCTGCAAAGAATCCATCACTGACATCACACACAGAATTTGCAGAGGTGCCTTCTATGAATATAGGTGTCTTGTAACAAATCACAGACTTGTTTTTTTTCAAAAGCAGCAGCTAGATGTCTTAGGCAGGCAGGTGTCTCTGAATCCCAGCTCATCAGCTCCAGAGAAGTAGTTTTCCTGAGGGGGTAGGTGAGCTAGTTGCCAGACTTGGGAGTGGTATCATGACACTTTTAAAAGCATCTCACATATGTGCAAGCATATTTGCTCTTCCATCTCTAGCTTGGAATTTCCTTGGGGATGCTCCTCTAGATAGATGTGAGACACAAAAGCATTGTAGATATTATGAGAGCCCCTCTATTTCAATTTAGACTTCTATTCATATTTTTTGTGGCTGGTTGTGTTTTTGCTGGATGTGCTAAATGTGAGCCAGCTGTGTGCTCAGGTGGCCAAGAAGGCCAACAGCACCCTGGCTTGTATCAGAAACAGGGTAGTCAGTCGGAGTAGGAAAGTCATTTTCCCCCTGTACTCAGCACTGTTGAGGCCACACCTTGGATACTGTGTTTTGGTTTTGTCACCTCCATCCAAAAAAGGCACTGAGGTGCTGGAGCAGGTCCAAACAAGGCCACAAGCTCGGTGAAGGGGCTAAAGAACAAGTCTTATGAGGAAGTTGGGGCTATTTAGTCTCAAGAAAAGGAGGCTGAGAGGAGATGTTATTGCTGTCTACAACTACCTGAAAGGAGGTTGTAGAGAAGTGGATGTTGATCCCTTATCGCAAGTAACCAGTGATAGGACAAGAGGAGGTGGCCTCAAGGCCAATAAGGGCAATTAAACTCCACAAAATCACAAGGAAGAAAAATGGAAAGGAATGTAAAATGTGAGTTCTCAATTAAAATAAACAGCCAGCCAGATGTGTTTATTGCAAAAAACCCCCACAACTTAGAAAAACAAGGCTGTAATGCCATCTTGGGGTTTCTGGCGACATCTCAATCCAGCAGAACTCTGCTCATTTGGTTTTTGAAAGTTAAATGAAACCTCCTGATGCCACTGAGTCTCACAGTTGCTTCTCATTGATTCTGTATTATTTCAACAGTGGAAAAACAACACCTTTATTTTCGCAGCCACAGTATCTCAAACTGTGACAGAAATGTGCAGGGGCATTGAATATGATTTCTGTTCATTTTATCAAACGTCTGTGTTATCACTATGGATTAGAAAGCTGTGTGTTCTTGTATTGCTGTCACGCAGGAGACAAATATGATGTAGTGCAAGTCTTTATTAGGCTAAAGGATACAAACTGTTCTGTCCAGCTGTCTTCAGTTTATTTTAAATGCACCTTGTCATTACAAATGTTTCTCCAAACAAGTCTCCAACTGATCCTTGCGAACATTTTTCTCATCTTTCACAGACAGGATAATAAAGCCAGAATAAAACCTAATTAGTGAAATGAGTGAGAATATTCATAGAATCATAGACTCATTAGGGATTGGAAGGGACCTCGAAAGATCATCCAGTCCAATCCCGCTGACACAGCAGGATCACCTACACCAAGTCACACAGGAACACATCCAGGCAGGTCTTAAATATCTCCAGTGAAGGAGACTCCACACCCTCCCTGGGCAGCCTGTTAGCCACAAGAGCCCACAAAATGTATTGGAGCTTTGAGCCCAACAGACTGGAAGCCTAAAAATTTTGCTGAAAGAGAAGAGGTGCAGAGCTGACATTAGTGGCAGAGTGATATGTTGTTTCTTGATCTCCAAGGACTTCAGGTAAATAGGTGTATTGGACGTGACCGAGATGGCTTCGTTTTTCCACATAGCAGCCCTCATAGTGCTGTGCTCTGTATTGGTAGCTAGAAACGTGCCACCTACTGCTGAGGAGTTCCAGTGCAACATCATCATCATCATCATCATCATCATCATCAAAGCCGTCCTGCCAACATGTAACCCCACCTCATAGGCTGGAAGGGAGCAAGAACATGGGTGGAGACAAAGCCAAGACAACTGACTGAAAAGGACAGATGTCTGTACCATATGGCATTTGCCCAACAATGAAAGCTAAGAAAGAGGAAGTGGTTCCTCATTACAATGTTTGTCATCCAGTGCAATGCTTCAGCTCTGCTTCACAGGAAGTTGCAGGACATTGCCTCATGATTAGAAGGAGACAATACATCTTTGGCTTCCATTTGCTTACCTGTGCGCTCTTCCTTTATTAAACTGCATTTATCTTGATCGATGAGAATTTTTTCCATCTTATTTTCTCCCTCCCTGTCTTTCTGAGGCAGGGAGTGGCAGTGCAGATTGGTGGCACCTGGTGCCCACCCAATGTCAGCTCACTACTATAGGACGGACATAATGCTGGTGTGAAATGTACACCCTGAAGTATTCCAGCATGTGAACAAGTCACACAACGTCATTAATTAATTGCATGAAAGTCAATTTCACTGTCTGTGATGACAGTAGAAGAGTCTAACAGTTGAATTATAGAAAATTGAAATGTTATTCTCTATGGAATGCTCCTAAAATAGACATTCTTATCATTGAGAAATATTCACATAATCACAACTTTTCAGTTAGAGTTTTTTCTTTAGAAACAGCAAAATTCTAAGGATTTTGTGTTGTGGTAACAGAGTGGACGTTCTTTGTGCCTTAGGAAAGAATTTTGTGGCTGAGCTGAGTTCACATACACCTGAACCTTCCTCAACAATCATCTGCCTATCAAGTCTGGGCCAAAATCCCTTTAGTGGTCCTTCCTATCTAGGCTAGATGTGTGCTTCTTGCTCCTTACAGCCAGGAAACCTCCTCCTAATTTCTCAATCAAATTTTCACAACTTCAGCCTGAAATGGTTCTTTCTCATCCCGCTGGTGGTGAACATGGAGGAAAGGAATTATCAGCGTAACCATTACATCTTTTTGCATAAATGAAGATGTCATTGTGCTCTCATCTCTTCTCTAAATATTACTCTCAAATTTTCTAAATTGCTCTAATTTTTTGTTGTTCTCATGAATTTTCTCTGCCATCAACAAAACTTCTGAATAGTGATGCAAGTAACCAGCCATCAGTACTCTTGAGGAGGCCTTGTACATACTGCGCAGATGACCTCTGGTGTCCTGCTCGGATCCTGCTGCTCAGCTATCCCAGAGCGATGCTTTCTGCTTTTCCCAGTGTCATCCTACAGGTTGCATGTTTGTATATTTGATACTTGCTGCATAAATCCAGAATTTCATGCTACAATCCAAAACTTCTTGCACTGGGTAAGAATTTTGACTAGGCCGGCACTATGTGTCTGGCTGAGGGTATGTGTTCCATTCTGTGATTCACCTTGAAACCCCATTATTAGTGAAGTGGAGGGCTTTTAGCAACCTTAAATAAATTTGCATAATTACCTCGCGTTTTGGGGGAAAACCCAAACAACTCACTTTCAGAATTTAAAAACTATTCTTAATTTTCTCTTTCTTCTTAGCAATGAGCACTTTATTCTAATGTTCTTTAATTGTCAAAACTTTATTGAAAGCATCAAGAGTTATGTGAAGATACACTTGACCTGGAGTGAAGTATCAAGAGTTTTTAAACGTTTAACTTATAGTGTATATTAGTATGAAACTAAGTTGAGCAGAACCCATTAATGTCACAGTGGTCGGTTACCAATGGAAATAAATAATTCATGATGAAGGGAATTAGTCTAATTAGCAGGCAGTTTGAGTCCTTTGATAAAACCCAGCTCTAATTCCGTGAAGGGCAGGAAGTGCTGTCATCAGTCAGCCCTGAAAAGATTAGCATCTATTATGAATGAGGTTAGACACCCTAGTGAAGTCATGTGTGTCCTGGAGACAAACTTAATATGTTCCAGAATGGGACACAGTTTGTCTCACCAACACATCATGATTCCTACTGGGCTATTGTATGTAATAACAAGCAAAGATCAGTGTTCCTTCCTATCATTCTCCCCCTGTCCATCATTCTGACAACTGTGCAAATACATTTTCCATGCAAAGCAGGGAATGTGCCCAGAATACTTGTAAAATGGCATGAAATGTCAAAGAAAATGTGTTACCTTTTCTCAGCGAGCTAAAACCAAACAAACCAAAACACCAGCGTGGAAGGAAGGTTTAGAAACACATCTGGCAAGTGTATGGGGTATCGAGGGAGGCGTATCAGTTTTGGAGGACGTTGATTGCATTTGAAAACTTTATTGACATCTGTCACAAGAGGAGCAGATAAAGCTATAGACACAGCTACGCCTGACAGAGAGGGCTGGGGATTACTGGTGATCCTGGAAGCTTAATGTCTTGGATGGAGGTATAGGAGTCACATCCTGGAAACTCGCCAAGAGCTCTGCCAGTATGGCCTTTAAAAGAGTCGAAGCTTCTTTGTGTGGTGCGTTTCTCACAGAAACGTTCGCTGGTTCATTTGAGGAGACTAGCCGGGAGCTGTGCGAGCTTCGCGGTTTTGTACTACATGCTGACGCAACATCAGCTGTGTTTCCATTTTTGCTTATGAGCCTTTTGAAATTATATGTTTCCGTTTTGCAATTTGATGCAATAATGAAGAAACTCCACATTTGTACGTTATTGTATTGCCTGTTTTTATTGTAGGAAATTAATTGCCCCTTTTATTTATGTTATTAAAGGGGGAGAAAACAATTTTGCAGTATTTTATCATTTGCTGTAATAATTATCATACTAGTAATACAACGGGAGCCTTAGAAAGAGTATATTATGTTCAAATGTCTGAACAGCACTTTATACGCTGACACTTGTGGCTGGGGAATGTTGGTCTTCAAAGCACACTGAAGAAGATAACAGTGAGTTACTAATAATATCCCTAATGAGCTTAAGATGATTTATAATATAGAAATGAAAAGGAAAAGAATAAGTGTAGTCAACACAAGAAATGATTTTCAAAGAAAAAGAATAACGTATCAGCTCGGCTGTTCAAAAACTAAATGACAATGAAGCACTGATACTGCAGAAAGTTCCAGAAGCAACTGCTGTGCTAACTTCAAGTAGATTTCTAGATGAGAAGAAAAAATACTGGCCTTCTCCAGAGACTTTATTGCTTGGAGTTTCTGGAAAAAGGAAGATGCACAAGGTACTAGACCTTGTTTTGTTCATTTTTGTATTGAATTCACTGTCTAGTCAGGAGGACACAATTCAATGGTATGAACATTTCAGGGGTCTGTCATCTCTGTGCCTACAGGGTGACCTATAGTGTGGGTGTGGCTCGGCCTAGCAAATAGGTTCACTCAAATAATGTTATCAAAATATTATTTGTTCCATACATCCTAATAACACTTGTCCCCAGTCATACTTTGGTAGTATCCGCTTGAGAGAGGAGGAATGAATTACTCCTTCCAAAAGACTCCTCTGTACTTTCCTGTCTTGTCTAAGGAAGGCTGAAGGGACTCAACACAGACACTTTGCCTGTTTTGTCTGTGGTGTGAAATATCCTTCTCAGCAGCTGCTGTTCTGTCCAGATGATTCCCTTAAGAATTTGTAGAGTGAGGCACAAGGGCCAAGTGGTGGCCAAAGACTGGTTATGTCCAGCTTTGCTCTGGGGCTCCATGTAAGGTTTCCACAAGGCACTGTGCACCCTTGATGTCAGTGTGCCTGAGACATAGAAACACAGCAGAGCTTATGTTGGGAGGGACCTTTAGAGGACATCTGCTCCAACACCCTGCAACGAGCAGGGACATCTTCAAAGAAATCAGGTGATCATGGTCTGATATGGAACTTTCAGTCAATAAATATGATGTGGTTATAAGGCTCAGCTGTATTCCCCCTTGAACAAGATGCTCATGCCAAGTGCAACCAGAGTACAAATTTTTAATCAGCTGATTTTTCCTTGAACAGTGCTTAAAATAGTACCGTTATTCTTCTCAATTTATTCTGAGGAAGGTGACACTGGAAAACCTGTTGACTGCACGGGACTGGTGACTCTTACAATGTGCTTCACGTTTGCATTGCTATGTCCGTGTAACAACATCCCAATCCTTTTCTGCTAGGAGAGGAAGGTCGGTAACGAAAACCGGAGAGGTCGCTGGAGTTCCCATGTCACGTGACAAAAAGACCACACACCTCAGGTGGCGGTGTCACTGTGGAGCTGCTCTTTCACATTGTCCTGAAAAGGTGAATTCTAAGGGACTTTGACATTTAAAAAAACAGCAACTTTGTGAAAGAAGATCCTTTCTCTGAGTTGCACTTTATCTTGGCAGCTGTCTCACCTGTCCCGTCGCTAAGGCGTCCTTATGGGATATCACCCATTAATCAATTCCTCTCCTTCCTGCTATTTTGTAACTGGTGTTTACATGTGTCATCCCATGTCTCTATTGTCCTTAATCCTCACTTGCGCCCTCCCACAACACCAATACAGTGACATATTGCGGCAAAGGACACGTCATCCACATTCACAACTAAATCTATAACACACTGAACCATTTTCAAGGCTCACAAAAGTGGGCGTAACAGTGCTATGTTAGCCCATTCTCACTCCTGATCACACTTTTAATCTGTTCTTGCGGCATGTTTTATTCAGGGGCTCTTGTCATGCATATCAATGCAAGCCATCGCTTTCGCAGATAAAGGACTGTTTCGATCCCGTAGGTAATACGGCTAAAACTGTCTTGATGAACACAGCACGCTGGTAAATGTCCACTCTCACAGCTGGCTTTGAGTCACAGTACAATATATATAAGCAATCTGCCAGACTGTGTGTATCAGTGTACAGTACAACGTACTATGCCATTGAAACCGGCTGCTGCCCGTTGTCCCCACAGCCTATGTCCTCAAGAACATCAGACATTGCCTGCACCTGCTGAACAGAAGCATGGAGCAGAAAAATGTACGTCCCCTGGTTTCCCAATTCACCATGAAATTCACCTCTGCATTTCTAATGCTGCCAGTGTAAATTCAGATGCTGCAGTTCAGAAAGTTTTCTTTACTTTTAGTTAAAGAGCTGATAGATGAGATAATCATTGTAGGGCTCTTCCAGCTGAAGTACTCCATTACAGAGCAGTAAAGAATAGCAGAAAAAAAGCCATAGAGGTACAGATTAAGGTAATGTCACGTTACATCCTGGCTTCAGTCTCTGTTTATCTGCACCAAACCAACACAGTTTACTTGGTGTAAATAGAGCGACAGGATGGAAAGGGGCTGAGGTAAGGTTACAGGAATTTTCAGCAGGGAAGTACCCCATTGTAAAGGCATTGATGGAAGCACATAAGATTAAGTGCATAGCAGTATGACAGGTAGGAAGAGGAAGGAATCATGCAGGCTAATATTGCTGGGATGTATAGAAAACATCTATGGTGTGTGAAGTCAGGAGCACACGCTGAAGGAACTATCTATCCTCAGCCCCATTAAAAAGAAGCTGGCACTTAGAGATAACCCAGAGGCAAGTGAACTTTTTGCTGCCTTAGTTCTAACTGGTTGTATTTTGTATCATGCTCTGCCTGACATCGGTGGGCTTGTAGATGAAAAATACAACTCACCCTCTAACTGTCTGTGTGAATCCTGTATAGAGGGAACATTGTGGGAGCATTTCCTGTCTTTTGAACAGAATGGAAGCCCTGGTTAAATGGAGAGAGAAATATAGACACTCACTGTACTGCATCCCTCGTGACCCAAGAGAATGAAACGGATTAGCCATTAGTTTAATAGTCCAAGACACTCCTATGGCAAGCCTGCAGTCTTAATCTATGGGACCTTCTTGCTCACCCAGCAAGGTGAAGCCTGATGTAAACAGCTACAGTAAACTAAGCTTTTACGAAAAGTCCTTAATTAAATAACCTTTTGTATTATTTTTATTTTGTATTTATTATTATTCTTTATTTCTATTCTATTTATTTGCTGCTGATTGCCTACACTTCTATTATTCAACTTTTTCAGCTTCAGCTCTTTCCTTGACAACATCTTTTAAGCCTCCGTTCTGCTGCTGGTTTTTCCCAGACTCGGTGCATCGCCTGGAAACTGCCGCGAGTGCCACCACAAGAGGCAGCAGTGAGATGCTCTTTCTCTTACTACACTCAAATCACAGACGCACGGAACATCAGGGATTGGAAGGGACCACGGAAGATCATCTAGTCCAATCCCCTGACACAGCAGGATCACCTAGACCAAGTCACACAGGAACACATCCAGGTGGGTTTTAAACGTATCCAGAGAAGGAGACTCCACAACCCCCTTGGGCAGCCTGTTCCTGTGCTCCATCACCCTCAACCTGAAGTTGTTCCTTCTCATATTTATATGGAACCTCCTATGTTCCAGCTCACACCCATTGGTGAGAACACTGAGAACAGCCCAGGTCCATCCTCCTGACATCCACCCTTCACATATTTATAGACATTAATGAGGTCACCCCTCAGTCTCCTCCAAGCTAAAGAGACCCAGCTCCCTCAGCCTCTCCTCATAAAGGGAGGTGCTCCACTTCCTTCATCATCTTTGTGGGTCTGCTCTGGACACCCTCCAGCAGCTCCATGTCCTTCTTGAACTGAGGGGCCCACAAATAGACACAGTACTCCAGATGTGGTCTCACCAGTGTAGAGTACAGGGGGAGAAGAACCTCTCTCCATCTGCTAACCACCCCCATTCTGATCCACCCCAGGATGCTGTTGGCTCTCTTGGGCACAAGAGAACACTGCTGGCTCATGGTCATCCTGCTGTCCACCAGGACACCCAGGTCCCTTTCTCCTACACTGATCTCCAACAGCTCATTCCCCAGCCTATACGGGCACCTGGGGCTGTTCTTTCCCAGATGCAAGACTCTACACTTACCCTTGTTATACTTCGTTAAATTTCTCTCTGCCCAGCTCTGCAGCCCGTCCAGGTCTTGCTCAGTGGCAGCACAGTCTGCAGAGGTGTCGGTGACACCACCCAGCTTGGTGTCATCAGCAAACTTGCTGACAGTGCACCCTAATCCCTCATCCAAGTCATCAATGAATAGATTAAACAGGACCAGTCCCAGCACCGACCCCTGGGGCACTCCACTGGATACAGGCTTCTAACTAGACTGTCCCATTGACCACTACTCTCTGGTTTCTATTGTCCAGCCAGTTCATGATCCACCTCACTACCCGATCATCTAGACCACACTGCCTCAATTTGGCTGAAAGGATGCTGTGTGAGACTGTGTCAAATACCTTACTGAAGTCAAGACAGACCACATCCACCACTCTGCCATCATCTGTCCATCTGGTTATGCCCTCACAAAAGGCTATCAGGTAGGTCAAGCATGACCTCCCCTAGGTGAAGCCATGTTGACAGTCACTAATGACCTTCTTGTCCTTGCTGTGCCCAGAGATAGCATCAAGGATAAATTGTTCCATCACCTTGCCTGTTCCGTAGTTGTCTGCATCCTCTTTCTTACTCTTTTTGAAGACTGGAGTGACATATGCTATCCTGCAGTCCCTGGGCACCTCTTCTGATCATCATGACTTAGCAAAGAGGATGGAGAGTGGCCTAGCAATGGCTTCTGCTGTCTCCCTTAGCACTAGTCAGGCCTCAGGGATACAAAGCACATCCAGTTTGCTCAACTTGTCCCTAACCCAATCCTCATCAATCAAGGCAGGGTCCTCTTTTGCCTCAACTTTCTCTGGAGATTGGTATTAGGACAGCTCCCAGAAGTATAAACAGAGGCAAAGAAGGTGTTGAGTATCTCTGTCTTCTCTGTATCCCCTGTCTTCAGGGCACCCACCTCATTCAGNAGAAGCCCTTTGTGTTGCCCTTGACCTCTCTTGCAAGGTTTCATTCCAAGGAGGCCTTGGCTTTCTTAGTTGCATCCCTACATGCTCTCACCGGAGCCTCATAATCACCCCAAGTGGCTATCCCCTCCTTCCATGACCTATAGGCTTTCTTCTTCCTCTTCAGTTTCTCCAGCAGCAACCTGTTTAACCACGCGGGTCTTCTGGCTCCCATCCTTGACTTCTTTCCTGCTGGAATGCTCTTTTCTTGTGCTTCAAGAAAGTGGTCTTTGAATGTTAACCAGCTACCCTGAGCTCCTTTACCTGCCAGTACCCTGTCCCATGGGATGTCCCCTAGCAATTGCTTCAAAAGGCCAAAGTTGGCCCTCCTGAAGTCCAGGGTTGTGGTTCTGCTAGCTATTCTGTTCCTACCACACGAGACACTGAACTCCACCAACTCATGGTCACTGTAACCAAGGCTGTCCTCAACCTTCACTGCCTCAACCAGACCCTCCTTGTTGGTGAGTACAAGATCCAGCAGCGCTCCTCTCCTAGAGGGCTCTTCCACCATTTGCATCAGGAAACTGTCACCAATGCACTGGAGGAACCTCCTGGACTGTGGGTGGCTGGCTGAGTAGGTCTTCCAGCAAAGATCAAGTTCTCATCTGCGTTTTCTGTAAAGAAATGAAATGAATAGGAATTGGTTCTTAGGTTTATTAATTGAACTGAAATCTCACTCAGCTCAATTACTAAATGTGAAACCTCTCTGATCCACAGCCTACTGCCACATTTTGCCAGATCTGTGGTTGGAGGTTATCTCCAAACCAGGCAACAACATGACCTTCTCTTATAGTATCAGTGCATCTTGATTTTTCACCAGAGCACCAAAATTTTGAAGCTAACAAACCTTCTCTGCTCACTGTACTGTAACTTCTGTTCCATAACTAAATCAGAGCCCCCCTCCTGGACGGCTTCACTCAGCTTTGCCTTTCCTTGAGTAATACACCTTCAGACCGGTGCCTTGCTTTGATGTATTACAATGATAGACTGAAGAGTTCATGTAATACATCATCACAGTCAACTGTTGCTGGACGCCAAGGACTGAGAGTCTGAGCCAGGTGTTTTTCTGATGTATTCTGGTGATGCATCACTAGATGATCGAAACTGATAACATATTACTTCAAAATGACACCCCCAAGAAAAGGAAGATCTGAAAGGTACAGTTTCTGTATAATGAGGCATTCAAAGTATGAAATGGGACTGCAAACTCCTGGAACAAGATGTTTGTAATAAATGAGCTTTCTGTAGTGTCATATCAGCAGTGCGGCTAAACAGGTCCGCAGACACCGTTGCGTCTGATCTCCAGTGTCTCTTTGCGAC